>QXTE01000283.1:905024-919908 GCA_003942145.1 Platysternon megacephalum | reverse complement strand
AGAGAGAGAGAGAGAGAGCAATAGACAACTTTCCAGTGTGAAATGAAGTTCCATATGACTTTGAAATCCACTTCCTGGAAACCCCCATCGTGCCTGTTTAACAGGTGTTGGGGGTACTATGTACCAGACAGTGAGAGCTCAGGGAATGATTATTTTCTATACGGATCCCAATGCCTGTTACCACGCTGGATACAGGCTACAGGCTGACAGAACAGAACCTGAGGGAAACCAGTCATCTATTAACTCAGGGACAGAGGAACTACAATACTCCACATACGGTTTGTATTGTGTTTGTGCTATTAACACTTTGTTCAGTGGAACAATTGTATACTTCCAACACCTGGTCACTGACCAGTAGCTGTTTCAAACTCTTACATTCAGGGTCAAGAACACAATCCCTCTGCAATAGCTGTGCAAGATTTTCCAAAAAGTCATGAGAGAAGAGAACCGCTGGTCTGCGTTTCAGCAGAGAAGAGCTGAGGTGCAGGACAGGGGAGTGTAATAGTGGTTGTATGTAATTTACACCCATCACTGCTTACACAAGCATGGTAAAGTAACGTTCACACTCAACCGGATATTAGTGCAAACCTAGTGTTTCCACTATTTACTAATATGTGCCGCTAACCTCACACCCGTCCAACTGAAGTAACTGTCTGTGTTAGCTTGTAACTTGCCAAATATCTACAGACCGTCACATGGGGAGAGGATGCAGGTCCTGTGAGTATGAAGAGAATGCTGTAAGACAGGATTGGGCAACCTTTCAGAAGTGGTGTGCTGAGTCTTCATTTATTCACTCAATTTAAGGTTTTGCGTGCCAGTAATACATTTTAACATTTTTAGAAGGTCTCTTTCTATAAGTCTATAATATATAACTAAACTATTGTTGTATGTAAAGTAAATAAGGATTTTAAAATGTTTAAGAAGCTTCATTTAAAATTAAATTAAAATGCAGAGCCCCCCAGACCAGTGGCCAGGACCCGGGCAATGTGAGTGCCACTGAAAATCCTCTTGTGTGCCGCCTTCGGCACGTGTGCCATAGGTTGCCTACCCCTGCTGTAGGATGATTGAACTCTCTGGATTCAGTCAACATAGGCCAGGCAAAGCTCTTGGAGGGATTTTAGGGGGTCAGAGCATATCACCCGGAGCATTTGGTAAGGGAAAGTTAACAGAGCCCAGTTCTGATTGACTGTATACAGGTAAATCTGGAGTGATGCTGTTCAAGTCAATGTTACTGAATTAAGAACTTGTGCCTAAGAATGTATCTCATGTACTGCAAAGAGGCAGTGACTTAATTCGGACTCTGAGGTCTGGTCTACACTGGGGGGGGGGGCAGATTGATCTAAGTTATGCAACTTCAGTTACGAGAATAACATAGCTGAAGTCTACGTACTTAGATCTACTTAAGTAGTACTTGCCTTAACTTTGGTAAGTAGATGGCTGACACTGCCCTATCAACTCCGCCTATGCTTCTCGTTCCGGTGGAGTACCGGAGTCGACAGGAGAGCGCTCGGCAGTTGATTTATTGCATCTAGACTAGACGCGATAAATCGACCCCCGCTGGATCAATCGCTGCCCATCGATCCAGCGCATAATGTAGACATGCCCTCAGGAGTGGAAAAAATAAAAACGTATAAACAATGAGGCAATGAAACACTTTTATAAATAGCTTCAGTGCAGGACAGATAAATACAATGGCAATTTTCCCCAATGGACTTCCAATGTGTTTACAAACATCTCATGATACAATGGACCACACTCAGAAGTGGAGGGCTAGAAAGAGTGTCTGTGGGAAAGTCATAATTGTAAAATCACACAGCGCTCAAGTAGACTGTGTAACTCCCAGACACAAGATATCAATGAGGCCCAGAGTTTAGTAGGATTCAAAGAGGGACTGGATGTTTATATAGATAACCAGAAAATCCAATTAGAGTAGAGAGGATTGTTTCAAAAACTCTTCGATGAGCACTAAACCTTCCTGATTTGCGCTGCAAAATTTGTCTAATTAGTGGGTGGAGTTTATTTCAATGCTCCCTATTGCAGAGCGTCTTCCACTTCCTCTGAAGCATCTGGAACTGGCCACTGGATACTAGGCTAGATAGACTAAGGGTCTGATCCAATCTGGCAATGCCTATCTTCCTATTTGTTGTGTAAGTCCAAGACTATGTTTTTGCTGATCTTACTTGAGCTCCTGGGAGTCTCTAGACTTGCACTGAGAGCAGAAAGATGTCTCATTAAATATCATCTAGTCTCCTGTTCTTTTTCCTTTTAGGAAGGAAAGTTCAGAACTCCTTGGACATGCGCAGTACATTATGTCAGCTGTCAATGACACCAAATTCAACTCTGCAGTGTTCCTTCTCACTGGGATACCTGGAAAGGAAGCCGTCCATCTCTGGATTTCTATCCCCTTCAGCTTAATGTATGTTATTTCGATAGTAGGAAATTCAGTCATTCTGTTCATTATAAAAACAGATCCAAGCCTCCATGAGCCCATGTACATTTTCCTTTCCATGTTGGCCATCACAGACCTTGCCTTATCGATATCCACCATGCCGACGACACTGGGTATATTCTTGCTTAACTCTAGAGAGATCAGCCTCAATGCCTGTTTTGCCCAGCTCTTCTTCATCCACTCGCTTAAATGCCTTGAATCCTCTGTGCTCTTGTTGATGGCCTTTGACCGCTTCATCGCGATCCATGACCCGCTGAGATATACTTCCATCTTAACTCTGCCAAGAATAGGCAAGATGGGACTGGTGTGTGTGCTAAGAGGGGTGGCTCTAATACTCCCAGTCCCTTTTCTCCTTCAACGCTTCCGATATTGTCGATCCAATGTCCTCTCCCATTGCTACTGCATAAACCAGGACGTCATGAAGATGGCTTGTTCGGATATCAGAGTAAACAGCATCTATGGCTTGTCTGTTTCAGTCTTTACAGTGTGGTTGGACTCAGTGCTCATCTTTCTCTCTTATGTGATGATCCTCAAAACAGTGCTGAGCATCACGTCCCACGCGGAGTGTCTTAGGGCCCTGAACACCTGCGTCTCCCACCTCTGTGCCGTCCTGCTCTTCTACATGCCAATGATCGGCCTCTCTGTGATACACAGATTTGGGGAGGGCTCTTCTGCCTTGCTTCAGAGTCCCCTGGGCTATATCTACATTCTCGTCCCGCCCGTGATGAATCCAATTGTTTACAGCGTGAAAAACAAACACCTGCGTGTGAGGATAATCAGGGTGTTCATCAAGTGAAGGGTCAGTTCATCATCCGGCTCCAGCAGTGACGACAAGGGAGACGAAAAATACAGGCCACCTATTCTATTAGTATGTCCTTCGGCCTGCGCCGCTTCCAGCAGCTCCCATTGGCCTGGAGCAGTGCACCACAGCCAGTGGGAGCCACGATCAGCCGAACCTGCGGATAGGGCAGGAAAACAAACCAGCCCGGTCCGCCAGGGGCTTTCCCTACACAAGCGGCGTCCCAAGTTTGGGAAACACTGCTTTAGAGAAAAAGGAACCCAGACTGCCCAGTATAACAGGGAAGAAGGATAAAGACTCAATTTCTAATGTGGAACCAGTAGAATCCAGTAATCATGTCTCTCCAATAACCACGGTAACAACTGTAAAAACCTTAGAAGCGATTGCAAAAATTGTAGGGCCAATGAAAAAGGGAGATCCAGTGGCTTCCAATTCAGCACATTTGGAAACAGTAGTGAAATTTTACAGTTAACTGTAAACAAAGCCTTATGGAATATGTTGTCACCAGAATTTTGAAAAGGATAAAATCATTCAGAGACACTGCCGCTGTTAGAAAAAAATATGTATCCAGGCCAGGCAGGACTTACTTTCATAGCTAACATGAAGCAATGGGAACGCAAATCACTGCATGAATTTCATAACAGACTTTCTGCAGCCTGGATATCTAATAAAATGCCTGGAAAGGAAACAGAACCACAATATATGAATTTGCTTGTTAACCATTCTTTAACAGCAGCTTGGGGTAAAGTAATAATGCATGTGAACCCCAGGAGCACTCTTGCAGAAGTGCTGGACTTATTGTCTAAAGCCTATAGCTATATGTGACGTTGTGCAGTCTATATGGTTTTGTAAAAACATGATAATAAGTGAATATAATCTAATTGGAATAGTTTTATAAAAACATGATAATAAGTGAGTATAATGTAACTGGAATATGCTTCATGAAAAAGGTATCATCACAAAGCTTATAATCTACTGAGTGTGATCATCCTATTTGTATAAATGTACCACTCTTGTATCTAAAACTAGAAATATAAAATATAACTCTGAGGGCCTATTGTCATTATGTAAAGTGTGGGCCATTAATGGTGGTTTGGAATCTTGATGACTCCCATTAACCAGAGCCATTGTCTGCAGATGGCTGTATTTACCTGTGAGTCTTCCTGTATATGTGTGTGCTGGCAAGTGAGTAATGAAGTCTTGCAGTGACATGTGATCATGTCACCTGAACTGGAATCCATCTTTAACCTGGTGCTTTTCCAGTGAGGGGTGGGGGAACCCAGAGGGACAAAGGATTCCCGCCTTATGCAAAAGATATATAAAGGGGTGGAAGAGAACAGAGGGGGAGAGGAGCCATCATGAAGAATCCCCTAGCTATCACCTGAGCTGGAACAAGAGCTGTACCAGGGGAAAGAATTGTGCCCAGGCCTGGAAGGTGTCCAGTCTGAGAAAAAACTTACTGAAGCATCTCTGAGGGTGAGATTATCTGTATTCAGTTTGATTAGACATAGATTTGCGCATTTTATTTTATTTTGCTGGGTAACTTACTTTGTTCTGTCTGTTACTACTTGGAATCACTTAAATCCTACTTTCTGTATTTAATAAAATCACTTTCTACTTATTAATTAACTCAGAGTATGTATTAATACCTGGGGGAGCAAACAACTGTGCATATCTCTCTATCAGTGTTATAGAGGGCGAACAATTTATGAGTTTACCCTGTATAAGCTTTATACAGGGTAAAACGGATTTATTTGGGTTTAGACCCCATTGGGAGTTGGGCATCTGAGTGCTAAAGACAAGCACACTTCTGTGAGCTGTTTTCAGGTAAACCTGCAGCTTTGGGGCAGGTAATTCAGACCCTGGGTCTGTGTTGGAGCAGACGGGTGTGTCTAGCTTCAGCAAGACAGGGTGCTGGGGACCCGAGCTGGCAGGGAGAACAGAAACAGGGGTAGTCTTTACACATCGGGTGACAGCTCCCAAGGGGGTTTCTGTGATCCACAACCCGTCACACTATATTCAAACTCAAACCAAAAGAACTCACCCTCCTATAGCAGTTGTTCAAGGAGCCTCAGGTAAATCAGTAATTAAAGTAAAAGGCCCACAAACTGTTAGACAAGAACAATCACCTGGTCCAAAAGGGTCGGATACTAATATTAAGATCAAACCAAACCCAAGTGGGGCCGTACCACAATGTCCCCAAATTCAAAATCCCAGATAGTATAACCCTAGAAACATGAATGAAGGTTTAGAGACACGTTCCTAACCATCTTCACCAACTACAAGCAGGAAACAATTCATCTCTGACATGAATTGTTACCGCTCTCACCAGAGAAGCCCGATCTATCAACACCCTAGTCCTATAATGGACATGATTATTAAAGAACTCTGTCAAATAGGAGAAACATTAGATTCTCACAAGTGGGAAATGCAAGAAATACAGCAGCAAATTAATTCCATAATGTTAAACAACCAACATACTGTTGACTCATATCCCGCTTCTTATCCACTGCAACCCCTAGGTCTTTTTCTGCAGAAGTGCTTCCTAGCCATTCGGTCCCTAGTCTGTAACAGTGAATGGGATTCTTCCGTCCTAAGTGCAGGACTCTGCACTTGTCCTTGTTGAACCTCATCAGGTTTCTTTTGGCCCTATACTCCAATTTGTCTAGGTCCCTCTGTATCCTATCCCTACCCTCCAGTGTATCTACCACTCCTCCCAGTTTAGTGTCATCTGCAAACTTGCTGAGAGTGCAGTCCACGCCATCCTCCAGATCATTAATGAAGATATTGAACAAAACCGGCCCCAGGACCGACCCTTGGGGCACTCCGCTTGAAACTGGCTGCCAACTAGACATGGAGCCGTTGATCACTACCCGTTGAGCCCGACGATCTAGCCAGCTTTCTATCCACCTTATAGTCCATTCATCCAGCCCATACTTCTTTAACTTGCCGGCAAGAATACTGTGGGAGACCGTATCAAAAGCTTTGCTAAAGTCAAGGAATAACACATCCACTGCTTTCCCCTCATCCACAGACCCAGTTATCTCCTCATAGAAGGCAATTAGGTTAGTCAGGCATGACTTGCCCTTGGTGAATCCATGCTGACTGTTCCTGATCACTTTCCTCTCCTCTAAGTGCTTCAGAATTGATTCCTTGAGGACCTGCTCCATGATTTTTCCAGGGACTGAGGTGAGGCTGACTGGCCTGTAGTTCCCCGGATCCTCCTTCTTCCCTTTTTTAAAGATGGGCACTACATTAGCCTTTTTCCAGTCATCCNTTGGGGGGCTGTCTGTAAGCGAGGACAGGTCTGTCTCCCAAGATCTGTGAGAGTGAGGGATCATCTTTCAGGATAGGTTGTAGATCTTTGATGATGCGCTGGAGAGGTTTTAGTTGGGGGCTAAAGGTGACGGCTAGTGGCGTTCTGTTATTTTCTTTGTTGGGCCTGTCCTGTAGTAGGTGACTTCTGGGTACTCTTCTGGCTCTGTCAATCTGTTTTTTCACTTCAGCAGGTGGGTATTGTAGTTTTAAGAATGCTTGATAGAGCTCTTGTAGGTGTTTGTCTCTGTCTGAGGGATTGGAGCAAATGCGGTTGTATCTTAGAGCTTGGCTGTAGACAATGGATCGTGTGGTGTGTCCTGGATGGAAGCTGGAGGCCTGTAGGTAAGTATAGCGGTCAGTAGGTTTCCAGTATAGGGTGGTGTTTATGTGACCATCGCTTATTAGCACAATAGTGTCTAGGAAATGGACCGCTTGTGTGGACTGGTCTAGTCTGAGGTTGATGGTGGGATGGAAATTGTTGAAAGCTGTAACTTTTGGAGTTTAATACAAGCCTGGAGTGGCCAGTATTAATTTTTAGAGTCCTTGCAGGTCCCCACCTTCTGCACTCGAAGTGCCAGATTGGGGAATCAGCCTTGACAGTTGTATTGGAACTGAACTCAAATTTGCCTATTAAAGCTAAAAATTTGCAAATAACAGTATCTTGGGTACAAGAAAGAAGGAACCCAGATCAAAAACAATTTAGAATACCATGCCTGTCAACTAAAATCTTCTTTAAATGGAATTATCAACCAAACCAAAAACAATTTATATCTAAGACTTGGAATAAAACTTTGTTTACTGCATGAACTAATAGTACAACAGTAGCAATGCATAAGGTTCAAAATCATATGCCAGGTTTGTACAGATTGGGATTGCACATCGTATTAAAAGATGGGCAAAAATTGCTATTATGGCAGGATTTCCCACTGAAGGTTCAGAAACATGAAGAAAGGTATGTACACTATTTTCCAAAGTAATTAGACAGCTAAATACTTCCCCCAGTCACTCATAACAAATTTTACCAACACTTAATAGTAGGGAAACATATTATTCTTGTATATGATATGTAAAAATATGAGCACATACCTTATGTAAATTGGGAAAAAAATCTCTTCCTTATTGGACAAATCTAGGGGAGAAGGATGTAAAACATATATTCCAGAGGAAGTTCACTCTTTGCCAATCAGTAATGAAATTCCATATGGATCATGGGAAAAGAGAACCAAATGAAAAAGGTCAGTAAGAAGTGAAGCAATAATCCTATACAATCTAAAGCATTAGAATAAGGAAAAATACAAAGCCTTTACCCAAATTAAGGTTTTGGATAAAGTCAAAGTTATTAATAAATATTTCAAAGTAGAGGTACAGGCAATGATAGTGAAAAATAACTATGATTCACATAACTTAGGCTACGTCCAGACTACCCGCCCGGATCGTCGGGTAGCAATCGAATTATCAGGGATCGATCTATCGCGTCTCATCTGGACGCGATAGATCGATCCCCGAACGCGCTCCCATCGACTCCGGAACTCCAGCAGGGCGAGCGGAGGTAGCGGAGTCGACGGGGGAGCCACGGCCGTCGATCCCGCGCTGCGAGGACGCGAGGTAAGTGCCGGGTAATTCGAAATAAGATACTTCGATTTCAGCTACGCTATTCCTGTAGCTGAAGTCGCGTATCTTATTTCGATAGCTCCCCCTAGTGTGGACCAGGCCTCAGTGGAATGTCCAGAATTGCAGAAAGGCCCTGTTAGTGGTCTCACTGCCACACCTATGGCAGGGGTATTAATCAACCTAGTAAAATTCATGCATATTCCTGTTCTGTTAATTTTATCTAATTGGCAAACCATAAACCATAAGAGGGCCAGCAGATTCCAACACCATCTAGGAAGATGCAAGTATGTCTGCAGGTATAAATGGTGGTGTTCATTATATTTATCTATAGAAATTGCATATGCTGTAACATTTATTGCTTTGTTGGTAACTTTAATAAAACTACAAAAAGATAAATGCTCTTGTAATTGTATGTATTATTTGCTTGTGGTTTCATATGTTCCTATGAACTCTAAATCTAAAACAAACAGAGGTAACTCAGTTAAACTTAAAACTGTGGCCACCAGAGCCAAACGCACTGAAACATATGATTCATCAGGGCATGCAATGGCATGTGACCTCTGGAGTCTTTTTAAAAAATCAGCATCACATTAGCTATCTGCCAGTCATCTGGTACAGAAGCTGATTTAAGTGATAGGTTACATACAACAGTTAACAGTTCTGCAATTTGATATCTGAGTTCCTTAAGAACTCTTGGGTGAATATCATATGGTCCTGGTGACTTTTACTGTGTAATTGATCAGTTCTAAAACCTTGGTGACAGGTGTCATAAACATACAGCGAAGGGTAGCATAAAATCCCTCCTTTACCTGTAAGGGGTTAAGAAGCTCAAATAACTTGGTTGACACCTGACCAAAAGAAAAGAAGATACTTTAAAATCGGGGGGGGGGGAGGTTTTGTATGTGCTCTCTTTGTTTGTTTTCTCTCTGGATGAGAGAGGGACAAGGCAAGGAAAAAACATTTCCTAAAAGCCTACTTGAAAAGAGCATCTAAGATTACAAAAATTGTAAGTAAAGGCAAGAAAATGTGTTACATTATCTTTTGTTTTAGCTTGTGAATTTTCCCTATGCTAAGAGAGAGTTTTATTCCTGGTTTTTGTGACTTTGAAGCTAAGCCTAGAGGGGAATCCTCTGTGTTTTAAATCTTTTTATTTACCCTGTAAAGTTACCTTCCATCCTGATGTTGCAGGTGTGATTCTTTTATTTAAAAAAAATAAAATTCTTCTTTTAAGAACCTGATTGATTTTCAGTGTCCTAAAACCCAGGGGTTTTGTCTGTGCTCACATTGTACCAATTGGTGAGGATATTATTCTCAATCCTCCTCAGGAAAGAGAGTGAAGGGGTTTGGGGGAATATTTTGGGGAAACAGGGACTCCAAGTGGCCCTTTTCCTGAATCTTTGTCTAAATCACTTGGTGGTGGCAGCAATACCGTCCAAGGACAGGAAAGGATTTGTGCCTTGGGAAAGTTTCAACCTCAGCTGGTAGAAATAAGCTTAGGGGATCTTTCGTGTGGGTCCCCACATCTGTACCCCAGAGTTCAGAGTGGGGAGGGAACCCTGACAGGTGTCTTCGACCCAGTGGTGTTAATACCAGTGCCCTTTCGCACAGGATGTTGTACTGACAAATACATTACAGATTGAGAGGCGCTCAGATGCTACAATAACTGATGCCTTAGCTAAGTGCCTTAGGGAGATATCAGCTCTGTATCCCTCATAAGGAACAGAGAGTCCTGTGGCACCTTTAAGACTAACAGATGTATTGGAGCATAAGCTTTCGTGGGTGAATACCCACTTTGTCAGACGCATGTAATGGAAATTTCCAGAGGCAGGTATAAATATGTAGGCAAGAGTCAGTCTGGAGATAACGAGGTTAGTTCAATCAGGGAGGGTGAGGTCCTCTGCTAGCAGTTGAGGTGTGAACACCAAGGGAGGAGAAACTGCTTTTGTAGTTGGCTAGCCATTCACAGTCTTTGTTTAATCCTGATCTGATGGTGTCAAATTTGCAAATGAACTGAAGCTCAGCAGTTTCTCTTTGGAGTCTGGTCCTGAAGTTCTTTTGCTGTAAGATGGCTACCTTGACATCTGCTATTGTGTGGCCAGGGAGGTAGAAGGGTGATTTGGGCCTCTGGGTGCAGAACCTGAACTCTTCCCAACACCCCTTGGCGATGAGGCCTGTCATTAGCACAGCCCCCTTTGAGGAGGGAGTTCTGGGCCCCTCCTGCAGCTCGGCAGTAAGAGGGGGAATCAGGACGTGATTTCAGAGAGCGAAGGATCTGGAGAGCTTTGCGTGGCCAAACGGAGCCCTGCTGGGCTGCCCTTTGGTCTGTTCCTGACCCATGAGCAGTGAAAACAGCTCTCGAGCTGCAGCTAGACCTCACACCCTGCATCCAAATTTCCAACATCACCAAATTTGGGCGCAGATGGATCGGGGGGGTGGGAGGGGCAGGATTGTTCGGCTCCAAGCGAGATCTAGCAGCAGGCATTGGAGCTGGGCTTGGGTCATGCCCCTTTCTATTAAGAATCTGCATGGCCTTGCTTACGGGTTGTGTGCATGTCTTATGCATGAACAAGAGGAGGAGACCCTCTGAGCTGTGCCTAGGGAGCCAGTGACTCTGCGAGCCCATCACTGTTATGTCCGGCTGTCTATGGTGTAGCCCTTTTCCTTACAGCTGTGGGCTCTGTAGCCCAGTGCAGAGGGAAACAGCGTTTCTGCCACTGACACACTGTGTGACCAGAAATGACCACTAACTAACCCTCAGTGTCTTTGTTTGTGGGTGCTCCGCTTGAAATACGGCCAGCAGCGCCCCCCTTGGGATGTTAATGGGACTCTCGCACTAGTTCCGATATTTCCTAAAGCCCCAACTTCTGGAATCCAGAGACGATGCAAGAATATCAGCTTTCCGCTTTCTTAGAAAAAGTTTCTTTAAAAACTGAGTTGCAGAAAAGGTAGAAAACCTGAAGCAGGAGACCCCAAAGGTTCAGAAACCAAATGCAATTGAAAAAGAAACTCATATAAGTATATTTTTAAATCTCAGTGTTTTTAAACCAATCTCATAATTTTTTTGGGGGGGGTTGACCCATACTTGTTGAACGGGGCTTGGTGACATTGCGTACTTAGCTCAAAAAATCTCAAGGGCAACTAGCAAAAGTAAAAACAAAATTAACTGCAAGTTTTTTTCAAAGTACACCAGACGTGTGAAGCCTGCCAAACAATCAATGGGGCCATGGGAATATTGAGGTGCTAAAGGAGCACTAAAGGAAGGTGAGGATAAATGAATTCTTTGCCTTGGGCTTCATTGCAGAGGATGTGAGGAATATTCCCACACCTGAGCCATTCTGTTTAGGTGACAGACGTAAGGAATTGTCCCAGGTTGAGGTGTAATTAGAGAACGTTTTGGAACAAACTGATAAATTAAAGAGTATTGTCTCACCAGGACCAGGTGGGATTTACCCAAGTGTTCTGAAGAAACTCAAATACCAGATTCCAGAATTACTATCTGTGATATGTGACCTATAGCTTAAATCAGGCTCTGTACCAGATGACTGGCAAACAGCTAATGTGATGCAGATTTTTTCAAAAGGCTTCAGAGGTGATCCTGGCAATACAGGACAGTAAGCCTAATTTCATTACCAGGCAATTTGGTTGAAACTATAGTAAAGAACAGAATTATCAGACACAAAGATTAACACATTATGTTGGGGAAGAGTCAACACAGCTTCTCTAAGGGAAATCATGACTCACCAACTTTTTAGGTGACAAATCTGCAGAACTATCCCACATTGAGGTGTCATTAGAGGAGATTTTGGAAGAAATTGATAAACTAAACAGTAAGAAGTCACCAGGACTAGATGGGATTCACCCAAGAGTTCTGAAGGAACTCAAATGTGAAATTGCAGATCTACTAACTTTAGTCTGTAACCTATCATTTAAATTAGCTTCTGTACCAAATGATTGGAGGATAACTAATCTGAAGCCTTTTAAAAAGGGCTCCAGAGGTGATAGTGGCAATTACAGGCTGGTAAGCCTGACTTCAGTGCCTGGCAAACTGGTTGAAAGTATAGTAAAGAACAAAATGTCCGACACATAGATGAAAATAATTTGTTGGTGAAGAGTCAACGTGGCTTTTGCAAAAGGAAATCATACCTCACCAGTCCGCTAGAATTCTTTGAGGGGGTCAATATTTGACCCGATTTCTCCCCAGCAGCCCACTTTCCCGCATTACAAAACCAGCATGCAGGACAGGGAAGAGAGATTGCACAAGGCTTCATACATGAATGAAGGGAAATATCCACGTAGAGAGCCTTGTGGAATCTCCCTTCCCTGGCATGCACCCGGGCTTTGTAATGCAGGAAAGGGGGCTACTGGGGAGAAATCTGGTCCTATATTATTTTTATTCCATTTTATGTTATTTCAGCAAGATCACAGCTGTGACGGCATCATCATTACCATTCGGCCACCCCCGATGTAGCCATGTGACTAATCAGAACCATATGGAACAGTGATGACAAGCCCAGATTCCAGGAATAGAGCCTGTAGCAGGGCTGGTGCTGCAGTCCACTTGGGCAGCATCACCTCTCATCCCCTGTGATTTGGCCTCCTGCAGTTCGCCATTGACCGTGATGGGGGTTAAAGCTGGTACACACATAGCCAAGCAGCTGAGGTTCCCTGATGGCCAAGTGGCCCCCAAGGAAATGTGCAGGGATGCTTCATAAAGACAGTTGCCTCCGTATCTGAACAGATACTGCCTGCTGCCTGTGCAACCTGTCCGATGACTCCTTGTCCTTTACGGTGAAGACCCCTGTTGTCAGCGGCTCCCCTTCTAGCAGGAATTGGGTACGTTGGCAGATTTCACTAGCTCTAAAATGTTAAGTGAAGGGGAAAGGCTGCGAGCTGTTTCCATTTGCAGATGTTCTGTGCAGAGGCAGAGGGCTCAGCTGGGCTGTCGGGGTGTCTCAGTGACAGGGCTGGAGGGCAGGCAGCACTAGGTAGCTTGGGAACCCCTCCCCTACATCTGCCCATGCTCCATGGTGGGTTGTTCAAGCTACACAGAAATCTCAGATTCAAAATGAGCGCGGAGCGTTAAAACCCCAAAGCCCTGAGTCAGGATTTCTCAAGAGGTCCCATTTCTAGAGATGCCGTGTGCTCTGGGCCCGATCCTGCCAGCGGCTGAGTGAGAGGAGACCCCACGGAATATCAGTGACTAGTTCCCAAATCGCCTCAGGTTTATTTGCTCCTCGAAATTTAATCATCAAATGCATTTTCAAAATTTTATTCTCGAGGTTAATTGTGAATGCAGGAATTCAGAGCTGATGTGCTCTGCGGTAAAAGTTCCAATGGGGCATATTTCTATTTCCTGACTGGCTGAGGGCTCTAGAATTTCTTCCCGGTAGATACTCCTCAAAGTTCCCAGGCTACCAGCATCTCTTACCCGTCTCTGATCTCCGAGTGCCACATATCAGGCCTCATACCCTTCTCTCTTATGGGATGGCATCCCACGATCCTCCCACCCTCAGACTGGCCCCTGGGTGCGAGGATCGTGGAGAGTAAGAGAGTTTTCAAAAATCAGTCTGTACATGTCTCTTACCCCCAACCCTGCCACTCTGACGGGGACCCAGGCCGGCCGAGGGCCTTCAGACTTCCCCAGCGGCATCTGTGCCTGTCAGTCTGAAGAGTTTCTCAGCAACAGCTGCCCCAGTTCTGGACACACTCCCAGCGCTGGCAAAACAAGCTGGGTAACGTGGCTGGAAGCCAGAATTAGTCTCTTCCCAGCTTGTAGCTCCGGTGTTGTCCCTCAACCTCCCTGAAGTGATGACTGAGCGATGGCTTATCTTGAGCTGTTGCTTCCTTTCCTGTTGGTTTTCCAGCAGGCTGCTGTTAAATGAAGAAAAGCCATACTGGTTTCACTCAATATAGCCATAAGACAAACATCCCAGTAGTTAACCAAATTAGCTATAAACAAACATCCCAAGAACTCCGTTTAACCTACACATTCATTATGACATCTCAGCTCCATATCTGTCCCAATACCGTTTTAGGGTGCTACGTATTTTAGGAATACAGGACAGAGATAGGGAGAGAGAGAGAGAGAGCAATAGATGACTTTCCTTGTGAAATGAAGTNACTTTCCTGTCTGAAATGAAGTTCCATTTCCATGAATACTCATGCATTTGACTTTGAAATCCACTTCCTGCAAAACCTCACTGTGCCCGTTTAACAGGTGTTGGGGGTACTATGTACCAGAGAGTGAGAGCTCAGGGAATGAATATTTTCTATACGGATCCCAATGCCTGTTACCACTCCGGATACAGGGTACAGGCTGACAGAAGAGAACCTGAGGGAAAACAGTCATCTATTACCTCAGGGACAGAGGAGCTACAATACTCCACATACGGTTTGCAGTGGGTTTGTGCTATTAACCCTTTGTTCAGTGAACAGTTGTATGATTTCCGTCACCTGGTCACTGACCAGTAGCTGTTTCAAACACTTACATTCAGGGTCAAGAGCACAATCCCTCTGCAATACCTGTGCAAGACTTTCCAAAAAGACATGAGAGAAGAGAACCGCTGGTCTGTGTTTCAGCAGAGTAGAGTTGAGGTGCAGGAAAGGGGAGTATACGTAATATATGCCCATAACCATTTGCACAAGCATAGCTGAAGTAACTTGCACACTGAACCGGATATTAGTGCAAACCTAGTATTTTCACTATT
>QXTE01000283.1:857196-887225 GCA_003942145.1 Platysternon megacephalum | reverse complement strand
ACCAAATGAAAAAGGTCAGTAAGAAGTGAAGCAATAATCATATACAATCTAAAGCATTACAATAAGGAAAAATATAAAGCCTTTATCCAAATTAAGGTTTTGGATAAAGTCAAAGATATTAATAAATATTTCAAAGTAGAGGTACAGTCAATGATAGTGAAAAATAACTATGATTCACATAACTTAGGCTACGTCCAGACCACCCACCCGGATCGGCGGGTAGCAATCGAATTATCGGGGATCGATCTATCGCGTCTCATCTGGACGCGATAGATCGATCCCCGAACGCGCTTCCATCGACTCCGGAACTCCAGCAGGGCGAGCGGAGGTAGCGGAGTCGACGGGGGAGCCGCGGCCGTCGATTCCGCGCTGCGAGGACGCGAGGTAAGTGCCGGGTAATTCGAAATAAGATACTTCGACTTCAGCTACGCTATTCCTGTAGCTGAAGTCGCGTATCTTATTTCGATAGCTCCCCCTAGTGTGGACCAGGCCTCAGTGGAATGTCCAGAATTGCAGAAAGGCCCTGTTAGTGGTCTCACTGCCACACCTATGGCAGGGGTATTAATCAACCTAGTAAAATTCATGCATATTCCGGTTCTGTTAATTTTATCTAATTGGCAAACCATAAACCCTAAGAGGGCCAGCAGATTCCAACACCATCTAGGAAGATGCAAGTATGTCTGCAGGTATAAATGGTGGTGTTCATTATATTTATCTATAGAAATTGCATATGCTGTAACATTTATTGCTTTGTTGGTAACTTTAATAAAACTACAAAAAGATAAATGCTCTTGTAATTGTATGTATTATTTGCTTGTGGTTTCATATGTTCCTATGAACTCTAAATCTAAAACAAACAGAGGTAACTCAGTTAAACTTAAAACTGTGGCCACCAGAGCCAAACGCACTGAAACATATGATTCATCAGGGCATGCAATGGCATGTGACCTCTGGAGTCTTTTTAAAAAATCAGCATCACATTAGCTATCTGCCAGTCATCTGGTACAGAAGCTGATTTAAGTGATAGGTTACATACAACAGTTAGCAGTTCTGCAATTTGATATCTGAGTTCCTTAAGAACTCTTGGGTGAATATCATATGGTCCTGGTGACTTTTACTGTGTAATTGATCAGTTCTAAAACCTTGGTGACAGGTGTCATAAACATACAGCTAAGGGTAGCATCAAATCCCTCCTTTACCTGTAAGGGGTTAAGAAGCTCAAATAACTTGGTTGGCACCTGACCAAAAGAAAAGAAGATACTTTAAAATCGGGGGGGGGGGGGTTGTATGTGCTCTCTTTGTTTGTTTTCTCTCTGGATGAGAGAGGGACAAGGCAAGGAAAAACCATCTCCTAAAAGCCTACTTGAAAAGAGCATCTAAGATTACAAAAATTGTAAGTAAAGGCAAGAAAATGTGTTACATTATCTTTTGTTTTAGCTTGTGAATTTTCCCTATGCTAAGAGAGAGTTTTATTCCTGGTTTTTGTGACTTTGAAGCTAAGCCTAGAGGGGAATCCTCTGTGTTTTAAATCTTTTTATTTACCCTGTAAAGTTACCTTCCATCCTGATGTTGCAGGTGTGATTCTTTTATTTAAAAAAAANTTTATCTATAGAAATTGCATATGCTGTAACATTTATTGCTTTGTTGGTAACTTTAATAAAACTACAAAAAGATAAATGCTCTTGTAATTGTATGTGTTATTTGCTTGTGGTTTCATGTGTTCCTATGAACTCTAAATCTAAAACAAACAGAGGTAACTCAGTTAAACTTAAAACTGTGGCCACCAGAGCCAAACGCACTGAAACATATGATTCATCAGGGCATGCAATGGCATGTGACCTCTGGAGTCTTTTTAAAAAATCAGCATCACATTAGCTATCTGCCAGTCATCTGGTACAGAAGCTGATTTAAGTGATAGGTTACATACAACAGTTAGCAGTTCTGCAATTTGATATCTGAGTTCCTTAAGAACTCTTGGGTGAATATCATATGGTCCTGGTGACTTTTACTGTGTAATTGATCAGTTCTAAAACCTTGGTGACAGGTGTCATAAACATACAGCTAAGGGTAGCATCAAATCCCTCCTTTACCTGTAAGGGGTTAAGAAGCTCAAATAACTTGGTTGGCACCTGACCAAAAGAAAAGAAGATACTTTAAAATCGGGGGGGGGGGGGTTGTATGTGCTCTCTTTGTTTGTTTTCTCTCTGGATGAGAGAGGGACAAGGCAAGGAAANTATTTACCCTGTAAAGTTACCTTCCATCCTGATTTTGCAGGTGTGATTCTTTTATTTAAAAAAAAAATAAAATTCTTCTTTTAAGAACCTGATTGATTTTCAGTGTCCTAAAACCCAGGGGTTTTGTCTGTGCTCACATTTTACCAATTGGTGAGGATATTATTCTCAATCCTCCCCAGGAAAGAGAGTGAAGGGGCTTGGGGGAATATTTTGGGGAAACAGGGACTCCAAGTGGCCCTTTTCCTGAATCTTTGTCTAAATCACTTGGTGGTGGCAGCAGTACCGTCCAAGGACAGGAAAGGATTTGTGCCTTGGGAAAGTTTCAACCTCAGCTGGTAGAAATAAGATTAGGGGATCTTTCGTGTGGGTCCCCACATCTGTACCCCAGAGTTCAGAGTGGGGAGGGAACCCTGACAGGTGTCTTCGACCCAGTGGTGTTAATAGCAGTGCCCTTTCGCACAGGATGTTGTACTGACAAATACATTACAGATTGAGAGAAGCTCAGATGCTACAATAACTGATGCCATAGCTAAGTGCCTTAGGGAGATATCAACTCTGTATCCCTCATAAGGAACAGAGAGTCCTGTGGCACCTTTAAGACTAACAGATGTATTGGAGCATAAGCTTTCATGGGTGAATACCCACTTCGTCAGACGCATGTAATGGAAATTTCCAGAGGCAGGTATAAATATGCAGGCAAGAGTCAATCTGGAGATAACGAGGTTAGTTCAATCAGGGAGGGTGAGGTCCTCTGCTAGCAGTTGAGGTATGAACACCAAGGGAGGAGAAACTGCTTTTGTAGTTGGCTAGCCATTCACAGTCTTTGTTTAATCCTGATCTGATTGTGTCAAATTTGCAAATGAACTGAAGCTCAGCAGTTTCTCTTTGGAGTCTGGTCCTGAAGTTCTTTTGCTGTAAGATGGCTACCTTGACATCTGCTATTGTGTGGCCAGGGAGGTAGAAGGGTGATTTGGGCCTCTGGGTGCAGAACCTGAACTCTTCCCAACACCCCTTGGCGATGAGGCCTGTCATTAGCACAGCCCCCTTTGAGGAGGGAGTTCTGGGCCCCTCCTGCAGCTCGGCAGTAAGAGGGGGAATCAGGACGTGATTTCAGAGAGCGAAGGATCTGGAGAGCGTTGCGTGGCCAAACAGAGCCCTGCTGGGCTGCCCTTTGGTCTGTTCCTGACCCATGAGCAGTGAAAACAGCTCTCGAGCTGCAGCTAGACCTCACACCCTGCATCCAAATTTCCAACATCACCAAATTTGGGCGTAGATGGATCGGGGGGGGGAGGGGCAGGATTGTTCGGCTCCAAGCGAGATCTAGCAGCAGGCATTGGAGCTGGGCTTGGGTCATGCCCCTTTCTATTAAGAATCTGCATGGCCTTGCTTACGGGTTGTGTGCATGTCTTATGCATGAACAAGAGGAGGAGACCCTCTGAGCTGTGCCTAGGGAGCCAGTGACTCTGCGAGCCCATCACTGTTATGTCCGGCTGTCTATGGTGTAGCCCTTTTCCTTACAGCTGTGGGCTCTGTAGCCCAGTGCAGAGGGAAACAGCGTTTCTGCCACTGACACACTGTGTGACCAGAAATGACCACTAACTAACCCTCAGTGTCTTTGTTTGTGGGTGCTCCGCTTGAAATACGGCCAGCAGCGCCCCCCTTGGGATGTTAATGGGACTCTCGCACTAGTTCCGATATTTCCTAAAGCCCCAACTTCTGGAATCCAGAGACGATGCAAGAATATCAGCTTTCCGCTTTCTTAGAAAAAGTTTCTTTAAAACCTGAGTTGCAGAAAAGGTAGAAAACCTGAAGCAGGTGACCCCAAAGGTTCAGAAACCAAATGCAATTGAAAAAGATACTCATATATTTTTAAATCTCAGTGTTTTTAAACCAATCTAATAATTTTTGGGGGGGGGGGTTGACACATACTTGTTGAACGGGGCTTGGTGACATTGCGTACTTAGCTCAAAAAATCTCAAGGGCAACTAGAAAAAGTAAAAAGAAAATTAACAGCAAGTTTTTTTCAAAGTACATCAGACATGCTAAGCGTGCCAAACAATCAATGGGGCCACGGGAAAATTGAGGCGCTAAAGGAGCACTAAAGGAAGGTGAGGATAAATGAATTCTTTGCCTTGGGCTTCATTGCAGAGGATGTGAGGAATATTCCCACACCTGAGCCATTCTGTTTAGGTGACAGACGTAAGGAATTGTCCCAGGTTGAGGTGTAATTAGAGGACGTTTTGGAACAAACTGATAAATTAAAGAGTATTGAGTCACCAGGACCAGGTGGGATTTACCCAAGTGTTCTGAAGAAACTCAAATACCAGATTCCAAAACTAATGTCTGTGATATGTGACCTATAGCTTAAATCAGCCTCTGTACCAGATGACTGGCAAACAGCTAATGTGATGCAGATTTTTTCAAAAGGCTTCAGAGGTGATCCTGGCAATACAGGACAGTAAGCTTAATTTCATTACCAGGCAAATTGGTTGAAACTATAGTAAAGAACAGAATTATCAGACACAAAGATTAACACATTATGTTGGGGAAGAGTCAACACAGTTTCTCTAAGGGAAATCATGACTCACCAACTTTTTAGGTGACAAATCTGCAGAACTATCCCACATTGAGGTGTCATTAGAGGAGATTTTGGAAGAAATTGATAAACTAAACAGTAAGAAGTCACCAGGACTAGATGGGATTCACCCAAGAGTTCTGAAGGAACTCAAATGTGAAATTGCAGATCTACTAACTTTAGTCTGTAACCTATCATTTAAATTAGCTTCTGTACCAAATGATTGGAGGATAACTAATCTGAAGCCTTTTAAAAAGGGCTCCAGAGGTGATAGTGGCAATTACAGGCTGGTAAGCCTGACTTCAGTGCCTGGCAAACTGGTTGAAAGTATAGTAAAGAACAAAATGTCCGACACATAGATGAAAATAATTTGTTGGTGAAGAGTCAACGTGGCTTTTGCAAAAGGAAATCATACCTCACCAGTCCGCTAGAATTCTTTGAGGGGGTCAATATTTGACCCGATTTCTCCCCAGCAGCCCACTTTCCCGCATTACAAAACCAGCATGCAGGACAGGGAAGAGAGATTGCACAAGGCTTCATACATGAATGATCAAAGGGAAATTTCCATTTAGGGAGCCTTGTGGAATCTCCCTTCCCTGGCCTGCACCCTGGGTTTGTAATGCAGGAAAGGGGGCTACTGGGGAGAAATCTGGCCCTATATTATTTTTATTCTATTTTATGTTATTTCAGCAAGATCACAGCTGTGACGGCATCATCATTACCATTCGGCCACCCCCGATGTAGCCATGTAACTAACCAGAACCATATGGAACAGTGATGACAAGCCCAGATTCCAGGAATAGAGCCTGTAGCAGGGCTGGTGCTGCAGTCCACTTGGGCAGCATCACCTCTCATCCCCTGTGATTTGGCCTCCTGCAGTTTGCCATTGGCCGTGATGGGGGTTAAAGCTGGTGCACACGAAGCCAAGCAGCTGAGGTTCCCTGATGGCCAAGTGGCCCCCAAAGGAATGTGCAGGCATGCTTCATAAAGACAGTTCCCTCCCTGTCTGAACAGATACTGCCTGCTGCCCGTGCAACCTCTCCGATGACTTCTTGTCCTTTACGGTGAAGACCCCTGTTGTCAGCGGCTCCCCTTCTAGCAGGAATTGGGTACGTTGCCAGGTTTCACTAGCTTTAAAATGTGAAGTGAAGGGGAAAGGCTGCGAGCTGTTTCCATTTGCAGATGTTCTGTGCAGTAGCAGAGGACTCAGTTGGGCTGTCGGGGTGACTCAGTGACAGGGCTGGAGGGCAGGCAGTGCTAGGTAGCTTGGGAACCCCTCCCCTACATCTGCCCATGGTCCTCGGTGGGTTGTTCAAGCTACACAGAAATCTCAGATTCAAAATGAGCTCGGAGCGTTAAAACCCCAAAGCCCTGAGTCAGGATTTCTCAAGAGGTCCGATTTGTAGAGATGCCGTGTGCTCTGGGCCCGATCCTGCCAGGGGCTGAGCGAGAGGAGACCCCACGGAATATCAGTGACTAGTTCCCAAATCACCTCAGGTTTATTTGCTCCTCGAAATTTAATCATCAAATGCATTTTCAAAAATTTTATTCTCGAGGTTAATTGTGAATGCAGGAATTCAGAGCTGATTTGCTCTGCGGTAAAAGTTCCAATGGGGCATATTTCTATTTCCTGACTGGGTGAGGGCTCTAGAATTTCTTCCCGGTAGATACTCCTCAAAGTTCCCAGGCTACCAGCATCTCTTACCCGTCTCTGATCTCCAAGTGCCACATATCAGGCCTCGTACCCTTCTCTCTTATGGGATGGCATCCCACGATCCTCCCACCCTCAGACTGGCCCCTGGGTGCGAGGATCGTGGAGAGTTTTCAAAAATCAGTCTGTACATGTCTCTTACCCCCAACCCTGCCACTCTGACGGGGACCCAGGCCGGCCGAGGTCCTTCAGACTTCCCCAGCGGCGTCTGTGCCTGTCAGTCTGAAGAGTTTCTCAGCAACAGCTGCCCCAGCTGTGGACACACTCCCAGCGCTGGCAAAACAAGCTGGGTAACGTGGCTGGAAGCCAGAATTAGGCTCTTCCCAGCTTGTAGCTCCGGTGTTGTCCCTCAACCTCCCTGAAGTGCTGACTGAGCGATGGCTTATCTTGAGCTGTTGCTTCCCTTCCTGCTTGTTTTCCAGCAGGCTGCTGTTAAATGAAGAAAAGCCAGACTGGTTTCACTCAATATAGCCATAAGACAAACATCCCAGTAGTTAACCAAATTAGCTATAAACAAACATCCCAAGAACTCCGTTTAACCTACACATTCATTATGACATCTCAGCTCCATATCTGTCCCAATACCGTTTTAGGGTGCTACGTATTTTAGGAATACAGGACAGAGATAGGGGGAGAGAGAGAGAGAGCAATAGACTACTTTCCTGTGTGAAATGAAGTTCCATTTCCATGAATACTCATGCATTTGACTTTGAAATCCACTTCCTGCAAACCCTCATTGTGCCTGTTTAACAGGTGTTGGGGGTACTATGTACCAGAGAGTGAGAGCTCAGGGAATGAATATTTTCTATACGGATCCCAATGTCTGTTACCACTCTGGATACAGGCTACAGGCTGACAGAAGAGAACCTGAGGGAAACCAGTCATCTATTACCTCAGGGACAGAGGAACTACAATACTCCACATATGGTTTGCAGTGGGTTTGTGCTATTAACCCTTTGTTCAGTGAAGAGTTGTATGATTTCCGTCACCTGGTCACTGACCAGTAGCTGTTTCAAACACTTACATTCAGGGTCAAGAGCACAATCCCTCTGCAATACCTGTGCAAGACTTTCCAAAAAGTCATGAGAGAACTGAACCGCTGGTCTGTGTTTCAGCAGAGTAGAGTCGAGGTGCAGGAAAGGGGAGTATACGTAATATATGCCCATAACCGTTTGCACAAGCAAAGCTGAAGTAACTTGCACACTGAACCGGATATTAGTGCAAACCTAGTATTTTCACTATTCACCCATATGTGATGCTAACCCCACACTCGCCCAACTGAAGTAACTATCTGTGTTAGCTTGTAACTTGCCAAATATATACAGACCATTGCATGGGGAGAGGATGCAGGACCTGTGAGGATGAAGAGAAAGCTTTAGGATTATTGAAATCTCTGGATTCAGTCAATATAGGCCAGGCAAAGCACTTTATCTCCTCTTGGATGGATTTTGGGGGATCAGAGTGTATCACTGGGAGCATTTGGTAAGGGAAAGTTGACTGATCCCAGTTCTGATTGAATTTATACATGTGATGCCGTTCCAGGCAATGTTATTGAATTAAGAACTTGTGCCTAAGAATGTATCTCATGTACTACAAAGAGGCAGTGGCTTTATTTGGACTTTCAGGAGTAGAGAAAATAAAAAAGTATATATAATGAGGCATTGGAACATGTTTATAAATAGCTTCAGTGCAGGACAGATAAATACAATGACAATTTTCCCCGTACACTTGCCATGTGTTTACACACATCTCATGATAAAATGGGCCACACTCAGAAGTGGAGGGCCAGAAACAGTGTCTGTGGGAAAGTCACAATTGTAAAATCACACAGCGCTCAAGTAGGGTGCGGAACTCCTAGCCACAAGACATCAATGGGGCCAAGAGCTTAGCAGGATTCAAAGAGGGACCAGATGTTTATATGGCTAACCAGAAAATCCAATTAGAGTAGTGAGGATTGTTTCAAAAACTCTTCGATGGGCTCTAAACCTTCCTGATTTACGATGCAAAATTTGTCTAATTAGTGGGTGCAGGTTATTTCAAAGCTCCCTATTGCAGGGTGTCTTCCACTTCCTCTGAAGCATCTGGAACTGGCCACTGGATACTAGGCTAGATAGACTATGGGTCTGATCCACTCTGGCAATGCCTATCTTCCTATTTGTTGTGTAAATCCAAGACTATGTTTTTCCTGATCTTCCTGGAGCTCCTGGGAGTCTCTAGACTTGCACTGAGAGCAGAAAGATGTCTCGCTAAATGTCATCCAGTCTCCTGTTCTTTTTCCGTTTAGGAAGGAAAGTTCAGAACTCCACGGACCTGCCCAGTACATTATGTCATCTGTCAATGACACCAACTTCAACTCTGCAGTGTTCCTTCTCAGTGGGATACCTGGTCAGGAAGATGTCCATCTCTGGATCTCTATCCCCTTCTGCTTAATGTATGTTATTTCCATAGTAGGGAATTCAGTCATTCTGTTAATTATAAAAACAGATCCAAGCCTCCATGAGCCCATGTACATTTTCCTTTCCATGTTGGCTGTCACAGACCTTGCCTTATCACTATCGACCATGCCAACGACACTGGGTATATACTTGTTTAACTCTAGAGAGATCAGCCTCAATGCCTGTTTTGCCCAGCTGTTCTTCATCCACGTGTTTGAATGCATTGAATCCTCTGTGCTCTTGTTGATGGCCTTTGACCGCTTTATCGCGATCCGTGACCCGCTGAGATATGCTTCCATCTTAACCCTGCCAAGAATAGGCAAGATGGGACTGGTCTGTGTGCTAAGAGGGGTGGCTACAATGCTCCCACTCCCTTTTCTCCTTCAACAGTTCCGATATTGTCGATTCAATGTCCTCTCCCATTGCTACTGCATAAACGAGGACGTCATGAAGATGGCTTGTTCAGATATTAGAATAAACAGCATCTATGGCTTGTCTGTTACACTCTTGACGGAGGGGCTGGACTCTCTGCTCATCTTTCTCTCTTATGTGATGATCCTCAAAACAGTGCTGAGCATCACCTGCCATGCGGAGTGCCTCAGGGCCCTGAACACCTGCGTCTCCCACCTCTGCGCAGTCTTCCTCTTCTATACGCCAATGATCGGCCTGTCTGTGATACACAGATGGGGGGAGGGCACTTCTCCCTTGCTTCAGATTCTCCTGGGCTACATCTCCCTGCTTGTCCCTCCCCTGATGAACCCAATCGTGTACAGCGTAAAAAGCAAAAACCTTCGTGCGAGGATAATCAGGGTGTTTGTCAATTGAAGGGTCTGTTCATCATCTGGCTCCAGTGCTGGTGACACGGGAAATGAAAAATACGGGCCACCTATTTTATCCTGGACCCTTAAATCCAAGACGACATGAGCTACTGATCTCCACTATGTAGAGACAGGTTCAGATGTGGGTTAAGGCCTGGAGCAACTGAAGAGCAGCTGGTGAGGGATGATAATGCACTGGGGGAAGGAGACCAAGGCAGGCAGCAGCATGTAAAAAGTGACTTTGTTCGTGGATAGCCAGGGGGTGGGTGGGATGTTGGCTCATAAAGAGCCACATCAGTGGCTGATCCGACCTCAGAATTCCTCTCGATGCAGGCAATAAAGAGAAGGGATGTGGATGTTGTTTCCCATTACACCTGGCCTGTCACTGTCCCATCTGTGGTTAAACATTCACAGGCTATGAAAAATGGTGCAGAGCTGTTCTGCTGTCACAGTCCTGGCCCTTCCCAAGCACTCTGGGTGCTGTGTGATCCATGGGGTCTGCACCAGCTGTGGTCAGGGGCTATTCAAGGGACACGGACACCCACCCTTTCCCTACGCTATCAGTCAGGTGTTTTTGACTGAGTCATGTCAGGCCCATGATTAACAACGGAGCCCCAGGAGAAGCCATTCAGGCAACCCCCCTACCCCGATTCATGGCTCTGCACACAGCACACCTCTGAGCCCCCTCCCCACCGAGACAGAGCAGAGCGGCGTGTGTGAATGAGGGTCTGACACACAGGAGTCCTGGCAAGAGACTCAGGCCCGGGTACCCTCCTCCGCCTCACCATTTGTGTTGCCCCAGCAATGAAAAAGAGTGGAAATAGTCCTCATCTCCCCAAAAGAGGCACAGCTAGCTCCTATCCCAGTGTTGCCCATTCACTGTAGGGTGAGCACCTTTTCAAAAGGCAAAAGCGGGACACAGGCAGGAGCCTTGCCCCTTCTGTGGCCCCATCCATGCCCCTCTTCTTCCCCCTGGAGGCCCCACATTCTACGAATCCTCTTCCCCCTTGAGGTCCCACACTTTGCTCCTCCTCTTCCCTGAGGCCTTGCCCCCTGGCCAGACTGGAAGCAGAGCTGTCCAAGGAGCCAGAGTCAATAGGAGTATCCCCAGAGCCTCCACCTGCCCTGCACGGGGGGCTGGTCATCCTGAGAGCAGCCCCCAGCCTATGTCCCCATCCCCCAGGATGCATCACATAGGGAAGGTGGAGAGTCCAGGGCTCCCCATGGCAGTCTGGGCTCCCTGGGTAGCTCTTACCACAGCCCGGCTCCAGCCTGGACCGGGGGCGGAGCCTCAGGGAAAGCGGAGGAGCAGGTGGTGGGGCTTCAGTGGCAGAAATAGGGCAGAGGGTGTGGCAAGCCTGAACCAACGCTTACCACAGCAAGCAGGGTGGTGGGGGGCCCCTGAGTGAAGGAGGAGGGTGGGGCCGGAGGGTAGGAGAGCCTGTGTTTTAGAGAAGACTGAATCAATGCGACCCCACAAAAGGGGGCTCTTGTTTTAAGTATCCCAGGCTGCGAGTAAGCCATTGCAAGGACCTTAGAGGGATGGGCAGGGCACCTCCAGGGCTACCTCATGTCCCTGTGTGCAGGGATTTGGACAGAGTGTGCGGTGCTCTTGGAAGCTGTTAGAGTTCAGCTCTGCCGACAGGCCGCTCTAAAACCTGCTGAGGCAGGGGGGACACAGGCCAGCGAATCAAACCCCTGTAACTGTCTCCTTGCCATCCCCACTCTACGCAGCGCAGAAGCGAGCTCTGCTGGTGCAGCAGAGAACCCAGCCGGGCCTGTCATCGCTTGGAAGGCTGGTCCTGTGGTCTGGGCACTGATCCATAACTCAAGAGATCTGGGTTTGATTCCTTTGCCATGTGTGACCATGGGCAAGCCATTCGCTGTCTCTGAGCCTCTGCACCGGTGGATAACAGCCCTCCCGTGCCTCACAGAAGTGGCAGGAAAATAAATACAATACCCTTGGGGACCTTCATCTTAGACGGTCTGGCTGGGAGAAAGCAGCTTGAGTGCAAAAGTCAGCTTCACACTTAGGGCCCCTAACACGGGCACGGCTGAGCACTATGGTGACTGGGTCCAGGCTCACCCAGGTTTCAGCGAAGGCTGTTAGAATCATTAGAATCATAGAATATCAGGGTTGGAAGGGACCTCAGGTCATCTAGTCCAACCCCCTGCTCAAAGCAGGACCTAATCCCAACTAAATCATCCCAGCCAGGGCTTTGTCAAGCCTGACCTTAAAAACCTCTAAGGAAGGAGATTCCACCACCTCCCTAGGTAACCCATTCCAGTGCTTCACCACCCTCCTAGTGAAAAAGTTTTTCCTAATATCCAATCTAAACCTCCCCCACTGCAACTTGAGACCATTACTCCTTGTTCTGTCATCTGGTACCACTGAGAACAGTCTAGATCCATCCTCTTTGGAACCCCCTTTCAGGTAGTTGAAAGCAGCTATCAAATCCCCCCTCATTCTTCTCTTCTGCAGACTAAACAATCCCAGTTCCCTCAGCCTCTCCTCATAACTCATGTGCTCCAGCCCCCTAATCATTTTTGTTGCCCTCCGCTGGACTCTTTCCAATTTTTTCCACATCCTTCTTGTAGTGAGGGGCCCCAAACTGGACACAGTACTCCAGGTGAGGCCTCACCAATGTCGAATAGAGGGGAACGATCACGTCCCTTGATCTGCTGGCAATGCCCCTACTTATACAGCCCAAAATACCGTTAGTCTTCTTGGCAACAAGGGCACACAGAAGAAAAGGGCAAACAGATGGGAAGATGCTCAGAGACACAGGGAAACTGGGCCGTGTCCCAAGAGCTCGTTGGATTCCCAAGAGAATGTAAGTTGGGCCAGTTCTGATTCTCTATCACCAGACCAAAGCCTGTCTACCTTAGCTTGTAGTGATATGTGAGATAGATGAGTGTAGATTTGTGGAGCTCCTTGTTATTTTAAAACCATTTTATCTAATGCTTTGTGCTGTTTGCTAATAAACCTATTTGTTTTAAGTAGGCTGAGGGTGACTGTGTAGCTCTGGTCACAGGCACCTGAAGGAAAGAGACTGAAGTGTCTAGTTGGACATGGATGGTGATAAGTGTTTAGCGGTGGCAGAAGGATAAATACATTCACGGTGCTCAGATACTCTGAGACCCTAAGATCAAGGCTGTGTCAGGGTTCCACAGAGCAACACCTCTGACTTTTGTATATAAAAGGCCTCTTACCACTGCCTCCTGTGACAGCTGCTTCTGGGAAGACCCATGTCTCCAGCACCGGGGTTTCTGTGGCAGATGTGAGGGTGCTCGGGGGTGACAGTGAGAGGTAGGTAATGGATTTCTGAGAGGAGTGTTGGAGTGTCATGGGGTTGCAAAGGGGATGCATGTCCCCTGGAATGGTTGTTGAAGCATGAAAATATATGAATCTTTAGCACATCTGGCACGTAAATATCTTGCGACACCGGCTACAACAGTGCCATGCAAATGCCTCTTCTCACTTTCAGGTGACATTGTAAACAGGAAGCAAGCAGCTTTATCCCTTGCAAATGTAAACAAACTTGTTTGTCTAAGCGATTGGCTGAACAAGAAGTAGGATTGAGTGGACTTGCAGGCTGTAAAATGTTATATTGTTCTATTTTTGAATGCAGGCTTTTACACATAATTCTACATTTGTAAGTTCAACTTTCACGATAAAGAAATTGCACTACAGTACTGGTATTAGGTGAATTTAAAAATATGATTTCTTTTGTTCTTTTATGGTGCAAATAAATATAAAGTGAGCACTGTAAACTTTTTATTCTGTGTCATAATTCAAATCAATATATTTGAAAATGTAGAAAACATGCAAACTATTTAAATAAATGCTAGTCTATTATTGTTGAACAGTGCAATTAATTGTGCGATTAAACACAATTATTTTTAATTGCATGATTAAATCACGATTACTTTTTTTCTCACTTGACATCCCTTTAGAATACCTGAAGCAGCTGACCCCAAAGGCTTGTACACTAAAGGCAAATGAAAATGAACCTCAAATTAATGTATCTCATTATTTTTAAACCAATCTCATGGTTTTTGGGGGAGTGACTTATACTTGTTGAATGGGACTTCGGGATACTGCATAACGAGTTCAAAAGATCTGAAAAAGCAACTAGCAAATGAAACAAAAACTAACAGCATTTTTTTTTCAAAGTACATGAGAAGCAGTAAGACTGTCAAACAATCAATGGGGCCACTGGACGATGAGGTGATAAAGGAGCAGTCAAGGAAGATGGGGCTGTTGCAGAGAGGTTAAATGAAACCGTTCGATTGGTCTTCACTGCAGAGGATGTGAGGGAGATTCCCACACCTGAACCATTCTTTTTAGGTGACACATGTGAGGAACTGTTCCACATTGTGGTGTCAATATAGGAGGTTGTGATGCTGCACCATATTCATCATAGTGGTATGACTATGACATAATTATGAAGCGTCTGGTACAATATATGTCTCGTGAGGTGTCATTTGAAAAGTTATGATTTGCTGAATATGATTATCCTATATGTGTGCAGGTATCATTTTTGTACCTGAAGTTATGTGTATTAGGACCAGACTATGTGACACTGAACTCCATTTTGGTACCTGTATTTTTCCACAAACTGGGCTGGGAACTGCTGTATTGAAAAATGATATAAGGCGGGGAGTGACATCCTCTCTTGGCCTCACTCCCCACACATGAAAACTTCTGGAAACACCTGAGGAACAAAGACTAAACTGGGGAAAGTGTTGGTCCCGGGCTAGAGGGATTTCAGCCTGTGTATGAAAACTTTGTGAACTGCTTGTATCATCAATCAGGGTGACAAACTGCCAATTCATATCCTATCTATCTAGTTAATTAGGTTCAGTTCGCAGCTCTGTTTATTTGCTAGGTAATCTGCTTTGTTCTGTTTGCTATCACTTATAATCATTTAAAATATCTTTCTGTCGTTAATAAACTTGTTCTACATTTTATCATAAACAGTTTTTTTTTGAATGATGTGTTTGGGAAAATTGCAGCTCTGTGAACAAAGTCTGTTGCATATCTCTCCGACATTGAGGGGAAAGCGACCTTGTGACAGTGTACCCCATAAAGGGGCTCATAAATGTATGTATAATATAACTGGAATAGGGTTTTGCTACATAGGCCATGTAACACATCTATGTAAAGGTTGTGATCTACTGGTTATGTTCACCCTAGTTGTATGCAGGCACCATTTGTGTGTTCAAAGTTATGAACATTGGCTGTATGATTGCTTGATTTCTAAGGGGCCTCAGTTAGAACATTTGGTGACTTCTTGGGAAAGGAATGTGCAAATTAGGTGTTCAGTCAGGGGGCACTTAACAGACAAAAGAGCTTGGAAGACTCCAATCCACATTAGAAGTCTACCTGAGGACGTTCAAGGCAGCATGTGGGTAATGGCTGCTACCTGCAGTCCTGAGTCATGCATGGGCATGTGACCTGCCCATGTGATTCCGAATCTCCATTCTGTGACTGGATTCTACAGAGGGANCAGACTTCTGTGAGCTGTTCTCAGGTAAACCCTGCAGCTTTGGGATAGGTGGTTCAGACTCTGGTCTGTGTCTGGAGCAGATAGGTGTGTCTGGCTTCAGCAAGACTGAGTGCTGGAACTACCAGTAGCTGGCAGGGGAGAATAGAAACAGAGGTGGCCTTTGCACATCAGCTGACAGCTCCCAAGTGGGTTTCTGTGAACCAACCCGTCACAATGTGTTTGGGAAAATTGCAGCTCTGTGAACAAAGTCTGTTGCATATCTCTCCGACATTGAGGGGAAAGTGACCAATATTAATGAGTTTGCATTTTACAGATCCCTGTGCAGAGCAAGATGATGTAACTCTGGCTTTATACTCCAGGAAGGGTGCAAGGCTGGGGAGCTGGGAAATTAGCTCTTCTCTCCTGTTTGTCCTTGAGTGGCTTAAGTCAGGGGTCCCCAACGTGGTGCCCGCGGGCGCCATTGCGCCCGCCGGGGGTGTAAGTGCGCCCACGGAGCCCTCGGGTTTTTTGTTGTTTTTTTTGCTCCGCCGGCAGCGCTCGGGGTTTTTTTTTGTTTTTGCTCCACCGGCAGCGCTCGGGATTTTTTGGGGGTTTTTTTTTTGGCGCCCGCCGGCAGCGCTCGGTTTTTTTTGGCGCCCGCCAGAAGGAAAAGGTTGGGGACCACTGGCTTAAGTAAAGCACTCAGGTAGCTCAGTTGGGTGTGCAGCGCCACCTGCTGTCGTGTTGGTGGATAAAAGAATCATTGCATCCGAAGAAGTGGGTATTCACCCACGAAAGCTCATGCTGCAAAACCTCTGTTAGTCTATAAGGTGCCACAGGATTCTTTGCTGCTTTTACAGATCCAGACTAACACGGCTACCCCTCTGATACTTGACACTATGCAAGGCACTGCATTTAGCCGTATGGAGTGGAAATCCATCAACCTCATGAAGAAACTTGCACAAATACAGACAGATATCATCTTCCTTTCCAAATGCAAACGGATGGACATCATACCAAATGGACTAAAGGTAAAAAATCCACTGCTATCTACATACCACACAGACCACAGTGAGAGATTATGCCATACTCTATCAAAGAAACTGAGGAACCACCTGATCAGCATCCTATACAACAAACAGGAAAACATCAAAAAAGAGCTCTCCAACCTGGAGACTCTCATTAATAACCAAACTTCCATACAAACGGACTTCACTAAAATAAGACAGGAGATCTACATTACTCACTTCACCTCTCTACAAAGGAAAAAGGACTGTAAGCTGTCAAAACTCCTACCTGCTACGTGGGGCCACAACCGTGGTACCCCTAACCCACCCAGCAATATCGTCAATCTATCCAACCACACACTCAGCCCAGATGAAAAGTCTGTCCTATCTCGGGGACTCTCTTTCTGCCCTGCCACCCCCACCAACATGATACAGTTCTGCGGTGACCTGGAAGCCTACTTTCGCCGTCTCCGACTCAAAGAATACTTTCAGGACAACACTGAACATCGCACCGATACACAGTTACCCTCCCACCAACAGCACAAGAAGAAGAACTCCACATGGACTCCCCCTGAGGGTCGAAATGACAGTCTGGACCTATACATCGAATGCTTCCGCCGACGTGCACAGGCAGAAATTGTGGAAAAACAACATCGCTTGCCTCATAACCTAAGTCGTGCAGAACGCAATGCCATCCACAGCCTCAGAAACCATCCTGACATTATAATCAAAGAGGCTGATAAAGGAGGTGCTGTAGTCATCATGAACAGGTCTGACTACCAAAAGGAGGCCGCCAGACAACTCTCCAATACCAAATTCTACAGGCCACTTCCCTCAGATCCCACTGAGGAATACACTAAGAAACTGCATCATCTACTCAGGACACTCCCTACACTAACACCGGAACAAATCAACATACCCTTAGAGCCCCGACCAGGGTTATTCTATCTACTACCCAAGATCCACAAACCCGGAAATCCTGGACGCCCCATCATCTCGGGCATTGGCACTCTCACTGAAGGACTGTCTGGATATGTGGACTCTCTACTCAGACCCTATGCCACCAGCACTCCCAGCTATCTCCGTGACACCACTGATTTCCTGAGGAAACTACAAAGCATTGGTGACCTTCCAGAAAACACCATCCTAGCCACCATGGATGTAGAGGCTCTCTACACAAACATCCCACACACAGATGGAATACAAGCTGTCAGGAACAGTATCCCTGATGATGCCACAGCACAACTGGTTGCTGAGCTCTGTGCCTTTATCCTCACACACAACTATTTCAAATTTGATGACAATATGTATCTCCAGATCAGTGGCACCGCTATGGGCACCCGCATGGCCCCACAATATGCCAATATTTTTATGGCCGACCTGGAACAACGCTTCCTCAGCTCCCGTCCACTCACGCCCCTTCTCTACCTACGCTACATTGATGACATCTTCATTATCTGGACCCATGGGAAGGAGACTCTGGAAAAATTCCACCAAGATTTCAACAGCTTCCACCCCACCATTAACCTCAGCCTGGACCAATCTACACGGGAGGTCCACTTTCTGGACACCACAGTACAAATAAGTGATGGTCACATTAATACCACCCTATACCGAAAACCTACCGACCGCTATGCCTACCTTCATGCCTCCAGCTTCCATCCCGGGCACACCACAAGATCCATTGTCTACAGCCAAGCACTGAGGTACAACCGCATCTGCTCTAACCCCTCAGACAGAGACCAACACCTACAAAATCTCCACCAAGCATTCTCAAAACTACAGTACCCGCACGAGGAAATAAGGAAACAGATCAACAGAGCCAGACGTGTACCCAGAAGCCTCCTACTGCAAGACAAACCCAAGAAAGAAACCAACAGGACTCCACTGGCCATCACATACAGTCCCCAGCTAAAACCCCTCCAACGCATCACCAGAGATCTACAACCCATCCTGGACAATGATCCCACACTTTCACAAACCTTGGGTGGCAGGCCAGTCCTCGCCCACAGACAACCTGCTAACCTGAAGCACATTCTCACCAGTAACTGCACACCGCACCAAAGTAACTCTAACTCAGGAACGAATCCATGCAACAAACCTCGATGCCAACTCTGCCCACATATCTACACCAGCGACACCATCACAGGACCTAACCAGATCAGCCACACCATCACTGGTTCATTCACCTGCACATCCACCAATGTAATATACGCCATCATATGCCAGCAATGCCCCTCTGCTATGTACATAGGCCAAACTGGACAGTCTCTAAGGAAAAGGATAAATGGACACAAATCAGATATTAGGAATGGCAATATACAAAAACCTGTAGGAGAACACTTCAACCTCCCTGGACACACAATAGCAGATGTTAGGGTCACCGTCCTGCAGCAAAAAAACTTCAGGACCAGACTCCAAAGAGAAACTGCTGAGCTTCAGTTCATCTGCAAATTTGACACCATCAGCTCAGGATTAAACAAAGACTATGAATGGCTTGCCAACTACAGAACCAGTTTCTCCTCCCTTGGTTTTCACACCTCTACTGCTAGAACAGGGCCTCACCCTCCCTGATTGAACTAAACTCGTTATCTCTAGCTTGCTTCTTGCTTGCATATATATACCTGCCCCTGGAGATTTCCACTACTTGCATCCGAAGAAGTGGGTATTCACCCACGAAAGCTCATGCTGCAAAACCTCTGTTAGTCTATAAGGTGCCACAGGATTCTTTGCTGCTTTTACAGATCCAGACTAACACGGCTACCCCTCTGATACTNCCCCTTTCAGGAGAGGCCGGCTGTGTCACCAGCAGAGCAGTGTGAGAGAAGCCAGCCCAGCTGCATGGTTAGGGGCTCAGTGGTTCCTACGGCTCCCAGACTGCACCCCGGGGCTGACGACCGATCACAGTGGCGCAGCAAGCAGTGTGGAATGTGTAGCTTGCTGTTCTGCATTAGATTTGCACTTCATACCGTGGTGGAGATGTTAAGTGAGATTTCTGTGTGGTGGCTTGAGATCTGTCAAAGAGGTTACCACATTGTTATTACCACTTTGCTTATTTCGGAAAAGAGAAGTAGGGACAGAAAAGCAGGAAAATGAGTGAGCGTGAAACTGTTGTGAAATTGGAGCTGTGCAGGTTGCAGGCAGAAGAAAAAGAAGAGGAACATAAAAGACTTTTGGAGTTAAAAGAATTACAGATAAAAGATATGGAAGCTCAGAAGCAAGCTGAAGCAGCTTGAATTTTGGAACTCAAACAGCCAGAAATTGAGTAAAAGAAACTAGACATGGAACTGCCAGGCAAAGAAATGGAGGAGAAGGAAAGAGAGAGAAAGCATCTGGGCCAGCAACAGCAGTAGCAGTTTGGGTATGTGGGAGGGGGCTCAGGGCTAGGGGCAGGGGGTTATAGTGTGGGGTGGCTCTTACCTCGGGGCGGGGGGAACCCTGTCTCCCACTGTCATGTACCTGCAGATCCTAGAGTAAGGGGCCAGGGGGCTCCGTGTGCTGCCCGCACCCACAGACTCCACCCCCACAGCTTCTATTGGCTGCAGTTCCCATATGCGCAGGAGCTGCAGGGACACATGCAGGTGGGTAGGTAGCTTGTCAGCCCTACCAACCCCCATGCCCCACCACCAGCACGGCGCTGCCTCCCTGCCCCCCTCAGCACCAGCAGGGTTCCCGGGCCATGTGTCACAGCCTGCCCCCCTACCAGCACCAGCAGTGGTCCCATGCCATCCCCCCCAGCACCTGCCATGCCTCCGGACAACCCCCACCCCCTGGCCACCCACAGCTCTCCGCCCAAGTTTTAGGTAGGGGTACATATTAACAGTCATGTACAGGTCACGGGCCATGAGTTTTTGTTTACTGCACAAGATCTGTCCATGACTTTTATGAAAAAACACCCGTGACTAAAATATAGCCTGACTGATGGCTCATAAACAAAGACAATGGACCATGGAAGAGCTTAGCCTTTCTTTGAAAGTTTCAGCCAGCCTATCAGTAACGGATGCTATGACTCAGCATGGGTAGCATGACCACCCACCCCTGTGATTTGGCCTCCTGCAATTTGCCGTTGGCCGTGATGGGGTTAAAGCTGGTGCACACGAAGCCAAGCAGCTGAATTTCCCTGATGGCCAAGTGGCCCTCAAGGGAATGTGCAGACATGCTTCATAAAGACAGTTACCTCCCTATCTCAACAAATGCTGCCTGCTGCCCATGCAACCTGTGTGATGCCTCTTTGTCCTTTAGGGTGAAGATCTCTGGTGTCACCGGCTCCCCTTCTAGCAGGAATTGGGTACGTTGGCAGGTTTCACTATCTTTACAATGCAAAGTGAAGGGGAAAGGCTGCGAGCTGTTTCCAATTGCAGATGTTCTGAAGTGCGACAGAAAAATCAGCTGGGCTGTCAGGGTGACTCAGCGATGGGGCTGGGGGGCAGGCAGTGCTAGGTAGCTTGGGAACCCCTCCCCAACATCTGACCATGGTCCATGGTGGTTGTTCCAGCTACACAGAAATCTGAGATTCAAAATGAGCTCGGAGCGTTAAAACCCCAAAGCCCTGAGTCAGGATTTCTCAAGGGCTCCCATTTCTAGAGGTGCCGTGTGCTCTGGGCCCGATCCTGCCAGGGGCTGAGCGAGAGGAGACCACACAGAATATCAGTGACTAGTTCCGCGGTTGCCTCAGCTTTATTTGCTGCTGGAAATTTAATCAGCAAAAACATTTTCACAGGTTTTATTCTCCAGGTTAATTGGGAAGGCAGGAATTCAGAGCTGATTGCTCTGTGGTAAAAGATCTGATGAGGCATATTTCTATTTCCTGACTGGCTGAGGGGTCTAGAATCTCTGTAATGTGGATACCCCTCAGAGTTACCGGGCTACCGGCGTCTCTGAGTGCCACAGGTCAGGCCTCGTACCCTTCCCTCTCATAGGGTGGAATCCCACGATCCTCCCACCCTCACTGCGGTTTGACTGTGACTGCCCTGCAGGTCCGAGTGGGTTCAGCACCTGTGGTTCTTCCCTTTGGGAGGCTGTGAGCAGTGGTGAGATGAGTGACCAGTCAGCCTTCTTGAACCAAAGTGCTGTTTAATGTGAACTGTAGGAATAAAGCGTAACATGGGAGAATAAGAGGGTTTTCAAAAACCGCTCTGTATGTGTCTGACCCCAAACCCTACCACTCTAACAGAGAACCAGGCAGGCCGAGGGCCTTCAAACTTCCCTAGTGGTGTCTGTGCCTGTCAGTCTGAAAAGTTTCTCAGCAACAGCTGCCCCACCTCTCTACAGACTCCCAGAACTGGGAAAACAAGCTGGGTAATGTGGCTAGAAATAGGCTCTTCCCAGCTTGTAGCTCCAGTGTTGTCTCTCAACCTCCCTGAGTTGCTTACTGAGAGATGTTTTTTCTTCAGCTGTTGCTTCCCTTCCTTCTTGTTTTCCAGCAGCCTGCTATTAAAATAAGAAGAGCCATACTGGTTTCACCCAATATAGCCATAAAAGAACCATCCCAGTAGTTAACCCAATATAGATATAAGCAAACATCCCAAGAACTTGGTTTAACCTACACATTCATTATTGCATCTCAGCTCCATATCTGTCCCTATACCATTTTAGGGTGCTACGTATTTTAGGAATACAGGACAGAGACAGTCAGAGAGAGAGAGAGAGCAATAGACAACTTTCCAGTGTGAAATGAAGTTCCATATGACTTTGAAATCCACTTCCTGCAAACCCCCATCGTGCCTGTTTAACAGGTGTTGGGGGTACTATGTACCAGACAGTGAGAGCTCAGGGAATGATTATTTTCTATACGGATCCCAATGCCTGTTACCACTCTGGATACAGGCTACAGGCTGACAGAACAGAACCTGAGGGAAACCAGTCATCTATTAACTCAGGGACAGAGGAGCTACAATACTCCACGTACGGTTTGTGTTGTGTTTGTGCTATTAACCCTTTGTTCAGTGGAACAATTGTATACTTCCTACACCTGGTCACTGACCAGTAGCTGTTTCAAACTCTTACATTCAGGGTCAAGAACACAATCCCTCTGCAATAGCTGTGCAAGACTTTCCAAAAAGTCATGAGAGAAGAGAACCGCTGGTCTGTGTTTCAGCAGAGAAGAGCTGAGGTGCAGGAAAGGGGAGTGTAATAGTGGTTGTATGTAATTTACACCCATCACCGCTTACACAAGCATGGTAAAGTAACGTTCACACTCAACCGGATATTAGTGCAAACCTAGTGTTTCCAGTATTTACTAATATGTGCCGCTAACCTCACACCCGTCCAACTGAAGTAACTGTCTGTGTTAGCTCGTAACTTGCCAAATATCTACAGACCGTCACATGGGGAGAGGATGCAGGTCCTGTGAGTATGAAGAGAATGCTGTAAGACAGGGTTGGGCAACCTTTCAGAAGTGGTGTGCTGAGTCTTCATTTATTCACTCAATTTAAGGTTTTGCGTTCCAGTAATACATTTTAACATTTTTAGAAGGTCTCTTTCTATAAGTCTATAATATATAACTAAACTATTGTTGTATGTAAAGTAAATAAGGATTTTCAAATGTTTAAGAAGCTTCATTTAAAATTAAATTAAAATGCAGAGCCCCCCAGACCAGTGGCCAGGACCCGGGCAGTGTGAGTGCCACTGAAAATCCTCTTGCGTGCCGCCTTCGGCATGTGTGCCATAGGTTGCCTACCCCTGCTGTAGGATGATTGAACTCTCTGGATTCAGTCAACATAGGCCAGGCAAAGCACTTCAGCTCCTCTTGGAGGGATTTTGGGGGGTCAGAGCATATCACCCGGAGCATTTGGTAAGGGAAAGTTAACAGAGCCCAGTTCTGATTGAATTTATACAGGTAAATCTGGAGTGATGCTGTTCAAGTCAATGTTACTGAATTAAGAACTTGTGCCTAAGAATGTATCTCATGTACTGCAAAGAGGCAGTGACTTAATTCGGACTCTGAGGTCTGGTCTACACTGGGGGGCGGGGGGGGAGGGAGATTGATCTAAGTTATGCAACTTCAGTTACGTGAATAACATAGCTGAAGTCTACGTACTTAGATCTACTTAAGTAGTACTTGCCTTTACTTTGGTAAGTAGACGGCTGACACTGCCCTATCAACTCCGCCTACGCTTCTCACTCCGGTGGAGTACCGGAGTCGACAGGAGAGCGCTCGGCAGTTGATTTATTGCATCTAGACTAGACGCGATAAATCGACCCCCGCTGGATCAATCGCTGCCCATCGATCCAGCGCATAATGTAGACATGCCCTCAGGAGTGGAAAAAATAAAAACATATAAACAATGAGGCAATGAAACACTTTTATAAATAGCTTCAGTGCAGGACAGATAAATACAATGGCAATTTTCCCCAATGGACTTCCAATGTGTTTACAAACATCTCATGATACAATGGACCACACTCAGAAGTGGAGGGCTAGAAAGAGTGTCTGTGGGAAAGTCATAATTGTAAAATCACACAGCGCTCAAGTAGACTGTGTAACTCCCAGACACAAGATATCAATGAGGCCAAGAGTTTAGTAGGATTCAAAGAGGGACTGGATGTTTATATAGATAACCAGAAAATCCAATTAGAGTAGAGAGGATTGTTTCAAAAACTCTTCGATGAGCACTAAAACTTCCTGATTTGCACTGCAAAATTTGTCTAATTAGTGGGTGGAGTTTATTTCAATGCTCCCTATTGCAGAGCGTCTTCCACTTCCTCTGAAGCATCTGGAACTGGCCACTGGATACTAGGCTAGATAGACTAAGGGTCTGATCCAATCTGGCAATGCCTATCTTCCTATTTGTTGTGTAAGTCCAAGACTATGTTTTTGCTGATCTTACTTGAGCTCCTGGGAGTCTCTAGACTTGCACTGAGAGCAGAACGATGTCTCATTAAATATCATCTAGTCTCCTGTTCTTTTTCCTTTTAGGAAGGAAAGTTCAGAACTCCTTGGACATGCGCAGTACATTATGTCAGCTGTCAATGACACCAAATTCAACTCTGCAGTGTTCCTTCTCACTGGGATACCTGGAAAGGAAGCCGTCCATCTCTGGATTTCTATCCCCTTCAGCTTAATGTATGTTATTTCGATAGTAGGAAATTCAGTCATTCTGTTCATTATAAAAACAGATCCAAGCCTCCATGAGCCCATGTACATTTTCCTTTCCATGTTGGCCATCACAGACCTTGCCTTATCGATATCCACCATGCCGACGACACTGGGTATATTCTTGCTTAACTCTAGAGAGATCAGCCTCAATGCCTGTTTTGCCCAGCTCTTCTTCATCCACTCGCTTAAATGCCTTGAATCCTCTGTGCTCTTGTTGATGGCCTTTGACCGCTTCATCGCGATCCATGACCCGCTGAGATATACTTCCATCTTAACTCTGCCAAGAATAGGCAAGATGGGACTGGTGTGTGTGCTAAGAGGGGTGGCTCTAATATTCCCAGTCCCTTTTCTCCTTCAACGCTTCCGATATTGTCGATCCAATGTCCTCTCCCATTGCTACTGCATAAACCAGGACGTCATGAAGATGCCTTGTTCGGATATCAGAGTCAACAGCATCTATGGCTTGTCTGTTTCAGTCTTTACAGTGTGGTTGGACTCAGTGCTCATCTTTCTCTCTTATGTGATGATCCTCAAAACAGTGCTGAGCATCACGTCACACGCGGAGTGTCTTAGGGCCCTGAACACCTGCGTCTCCCACCTCTGCGCCGTCCTGCTCTTCTACACGCCAATGATCGGCCTCTCTGTGATACACAGATTTGGGGAGGGCTCTTCTGCCTTGCTTCAGAGTCCCCTGGGCTATATCTACATTCTCGTCCCGCCCGTGATGAATCCAATTGTGTACAGCGTGAAAAGCAAACACCTTCGTGCGAGGATAATCAGGGTGTTCATCAAGTGAAGGGTCAGTTCATCATCCGGCTCCAGCAGTGACGACAAGGGAGACGAAAAATACAGGCCACCTATTCTATTAGTATGTCCTTCGGCCCGCGCCACTTCCAGCAGCTCCCATTGGCCTGGAGCAGCGCACCGCGGCCAGTGGGAGCCACGATCAGCCGAACCTGCGGATAGGGCAGGAAAACAAACCAGCCCGGCCCGCCAGGGGCTTTCCCTACACAAGCGGCGTCCCAAGTTTGGGAAACACTGTTACTACTTGGAATCACTTAAATCCTACTTTCTGTATTTAATAAAATCACTTTCTACTTATTAATTAACTCAGAGTATTTATTAATAGCTGGGGGAGCAAACAGCTGTGCATATCTCTCTATCAGTGTTATAGAGGGTGAACAACTTAGGAGTTTACCCTGTATAAGCTTTATACAGGGTAAAACGGATTTATTTGGGTTTAGACCCCATTGGGAGTTGGGCATCTGAGTGCTAAAGACAAGCACACTTCTGTGAGCTGTTCTCAGGTAAACCTGCAGATTTGGGGCAGGTAATTCAGACCCTGGGTCTGTGTTGGAGCAGACGGGTGTGTCTAGCTTCAGCAAGACAGGGTGCTGGGGACCCGAGCTGGCAGGGAGAACAGAAACAGGGGTAGTCTTTACACATCGGGTGACAGCTCCCAAGGGGGTTTCTGTGATCCACAACCCGTCACACTATATTCAAACTCAAACCAAAAGAACTCACCCTCCTATAGAAGTTGTTCAAGGAGCCTCAGGTAAATCAGTAATTAAAGTAAAAGGCCCACAAACTGTTAGACAAGAACAATCACCTGGTCCAAAAGGGTCGGATACTAATATTAAGATCAAACCAAACCCAAGTGGGGCCGTACCACAATGTCCCCAAATTCAAAATCCCAGATACCATAACCCTAGAAACATGAATGAAGGTTTAGAGACACGTTCCTAACCATCTTCACCAACTACAAGCAGGAAACAATTCATCTCTGACATGAATTGTTACCGCTCTCACCAGAGAAGCCCGATCTATCAACACCCTAGTCCTATGATGGACATGATTATTAAAGAACTCCGTCAAATAGGGGAAACATTAGATTCTCACAAGTGGGAAATGCAAGAAATACAGCAGCAAATTCATTCCATAATGTTAAACAACCAACACACCCCACCTCAAACCATTGCAGGAGCAACTGAACTGGCATCCTGGATTTCAAATCCACGCATGGAGTATGAGAATCAGGAAGTGAAGAAAAATGTAGACTCAGAGGAACAGAATGAATAATGCCAAAAGGCCCCATGCAGAGTTGTTGCCTCTTTAGGAAGAGATGTAAGTGGGAGACCCACAGTATCAGCAATGGTGAGGGGCCTCCATTTTTTGTTTATTATTAATACTGGAGCCTCAATCTGAATAATTAATGATAAAAATTTAAAATCATCCCCTTTATCATCAGAACAATCCAGAGTGTTAGCAACATTTGCAAGTAACCAAATCACAGCTGTGTTATCAAACCCAGTAGTGATAAAAATAGGGAACATGAAAAAAACACATGTATTTGCACCAGCAATTTTAAACAAACCCTGCAATTTATTGGAATAAATTTTCTGAGGAAACATGGAGGCATTATAGATTTAACCAGTCACTTGCTCTGCATAACTACAGTACAGGCACTAAACAATCAACCTGTTGCCATTTCCATTTGTAACATTGTTTCAACTGTAACAAAACCGGAAATGTATACCCTAGAAAACATTACAGAAGGGAAAGCTGATGTGCAGGCATTAATAACTAAGCATGTTCATGCTTTTGCTAAACATAAACATAAATTTGGAAAGATGAACGTGACTGTTAACATTTCATGAGAAGATTTCCCCCCACAGTTCAGCTATCTTCCATGGAAAAATGAAATGAATTCTGTCTAGTTTTCCAAACCATCTGCTTTATTTCGGTATGTAGATAACATTTGTTTATCTAGAGAGACTCAGGAGGAACATCTGGAGTGCTTGGATGAACTTCTACAAATCATTAAGGAAGCAGGACTAAAGTGTTACCCAACAAAGGTGCAACTAATACTGCCAAAAGTGTCTTTTTTAGGCATCACATTTTCTCAAGGAAGTCTGACACCTTCCCAACAGAAGATTAATGCAATTTGGGAATTGCCTATGCCCACTAACATAAATTCTTTACCTTCTTTTTTAGTCTTATCAGGATACCATTGGGAATTCGTCCCTAACTTTGCTCACATTGGACGTCCTCTCTACAATCTCTTGGTCCGTCCAGACCCAAGCAACAGATCCCACCAAACCATATCTTCTAGAGGTATCTGGTATTCCTGGATCCAAGGGGTTTGCACTTGGGTGATGGCATAGAATCATAGAATCATAGAATATCAGGGTTGGAAGGGACCTCAGGAGGTATCTAGTCCCACCCCCTGCTCAAAGCAGAACCAATTCCCAAGTAAATCATCCCAGCCAGGGCTTTGCCAAGCCTGACCTTAAAAACCTCTAAGGAAGGAGATTCCACCACCTCCCTAGGTAACCCATTCCAGTGCTTCACCACCCTCCTAGTGAAAACGTTTTTCCTAATATCCAACCTAAACCTCCCCCACTGCAACTTGAGACCATTACTCCTTGTTCTGTCATCTGGTACCACTGAGAACAGTCTAGATCCATCCTCTTTGGAACCCCCTTTCAGGTAGTTGAAAGCAGCTATCAAATCCCCCCTCATTCTTCTCTTCTGCAGACTAAACAATCCCAGTTCCCTCAGCCTCTCCTCATAACTCATGTGCTCCAGCCCCCTAATCATTTTTGTTGCCCTCCGCTGGACTCTTTCCAATTTTTCCACATCCTTCTTGTAGTGTGGGGCCCAAAACTGGACACAGTACTCCAGGTGAGGCCTCACCAATGTCGAATAGAGGGGAACGATCACGTCCCTCGATCTGCTGGCAATGCCCCTACTTATACAGCCCAAAATGCCGTTAGCCTTCTTGGCAACAAGGGCACACTGTTGACTCATATCCAGCTTCTCGTCCACCGTAACCCCTAGGTCCTTTTCTGCAGAACTGCTGCCTAGCCACTCGGTCCCTAGTCTGTAACAGTGCATGGGATTCTTCCGTCCTAAGTGCAGGACTCTGCACTTGTCCTTGTTGAACCTCATCAGGTTTCTTTTGGCCCAATCCTCTAATTTGTCTAGGTCCCTCTGTATCCTATCCCTACCCTCCAGCGTATCTACCACTCCTCCCAGTTTAGTGTCATCTGCAAATTTGCTGAGAGTGCAGTCCACGCCATCCTCCAGATCATTAATGAAGATATTGAACAAAACCGGCCCCAGGACCGACCCTTGGGGCACTCCGCTTGAAACCGGCTGCCAACTAGACATGGAGCCGTTGATCACTACCCGTTGAGCCCGACGATCTAGCCAGCTTTCTATCCACCTTATAGTCCATTCATCCAGCCCATACTTCTTTAACTTGCCGGCAAGAATACTGTGGGAGACCGTATCAAAAGCTTTGCTAAAGTCAAGGAATAACACATCCACTGCTTTCCCCTCATCCACAGACCCAGTTATCTCCTCATAGAAGGCAATTAGGTTAGTCAGGCATGGCTTGCCCTTGGTGAATCCATGCTGACTGTTCCTGATCACTTTTGGAGTTTAATACAAGCCTGGAGTGGCCAGTATTAATTTTTAGAGTCCTTGCAGGTCCCCACCTTCTGCACTTGAAGTGCCAGATTGGGGAATCAGCCTTGACAGTTGTATTGGAACTGAACTCAAATTTCCCTATTAAAGCTAAAAATTTGCAAATAACAGTATCTTGGGTACAAGAATGAAGGAACCCAGACCAAAAACAATTTGGAATACCATGCCTGTCAACTAAAATCTTCTTTAAATGGAATTATCAACCAAACCAAAAACAATTTATATCTAAGACTTGGAATAGAACTTTGTTTACTGCATGAACTAATAGTACAACGGTAGCAATGCATAAGGTTCAAAATCATATGTCAGGTTTGTACAGATTGGGATTGCATATCGTATTAAAAGATGGGCAAAAATTGCTATTATGGCAGGATTTCCCACTGAAGGTTCAGAAACATGAAGAAAGGTATGTACACTATTTTCCAAAGTAATTAGACAGCTAAATACTTCCCCCAGTCACTCATAACAAATTTTACCAACACTTAATAGTAGGGAAACATATTATTCTTGTATATGATATGTAAAAATATGAGCACATACCTTATGTAAATTGGGAAAAAAATCTCTCCCTTATTGGACGAATCTAGGGGAGAAGGATGTAAAACATATATTCCAGGGGAAGTTCACTCTTTGCCAATCAGTAATGAAATTCCATATGGATCATGGGAAAAGAGAACCAAATGAAAAAGGTCAGTAAGAAGTGAAGCAATAATCATATACAATCTAAAGCATTAGAATAAGGAAAAATATAAAGCCTTTATCCAAATTAAGGTTTTGGATAAAGTCAAAGTTATTAATAAATATTTCAGAGTAGAGGTACAGGCAATGATAGTGAAAAATAACTATGATTCACATAACTTAGGCTACGTCCAGACCACCCGCCCGAATCGGCGGGTAGCAATCGAATTATCGGGGATCGATCTATCGCGTCTCGTCTGGACGCGATAGATCGATCCCCGAACGCGCTCCCATCGACTCCGGAACTCCAGCAGGGCGAGCGGAGGTAGCGGAGTCGACGGGGGAGCCGCGGCCGTCGATCCCGCGCTGCGAGGACGCGAGGTAAGTGCCGGGTAATTCGAAATAAGATACTTCGACTTCAGCTACGCTATTCCTGTAGCTGAAGTCGCGTATCTTATTTCGATAGCTCCCCCTAGTGTGGACCAGGCCT
>QXTE01000283.1:813462-856639 GCA_003942145.1 Platysternon megacephalum | reverse complement strand
ATCCTTTGGGATTGGAAGAACCTTTTCTTTTATATGATGAGATAAGATTCTCAGTAATCATCATCATATCTGACAGGTGTGTCTGGATGGAGGCCTGAGGCTGGGTACTTTAAGGGAACTGCGTTGTTTGGACTTCTGAGTAACCTGTATGGTAATATAGAAGTTGTTTTGTGCTGGCTTGGAAAATCTAAGTATTGGAATATCCACCAGCGTTTGGGGTTTGTCTGCCCCGTTTTGTTTGCAGTTCACCCTGATTGAGTGACCTCAGCTGGCTCCAACAGGCAGCGCCGTCACAGCAAGTATATCTGCACGTATAAATGGTGGTGTTCATTATATTTATCTATAGAAATTGCATATGCTGTAACATTTATTGCTTTGTTGGTAACTTTAATAAAACTACAAAAAGATAAATGCTCTTGTAATTGTATGTGTTATTTGCTTGTGGTTTCATGTGTTCCTATGAACTCTAAATCTAAAACAAACAGAGGTAACTCAGTTAAACTTAAAACTGTGGCCACCAGAGCCAAACGCACTGGCACCTGACCAAAAGAAAAGAAGATACTTTAAAATCGGGGCGGTGGGGAGGTTTTGTATGTGCTCTCTTTGTTTGTTTTCTCTCTGGATGAGAGAGGGACCAGGCAAGGAAAAAACATCTCCTAAAAGCCTACCTGAAAAGAGCATCTAAGATTACAAAAATTGTAAGTAAAGGCAAGAAAATGTGTTACATTATCTTTTGTTTTAGCTTGTGAATTTTCCCTATGCTAAGAGAGAGTTTTATTCCGGGTTTTTGTGACTTCGAAGCTAAGCCTAGAGGGGAATCCTCTGTGTTTTAAATCTTTTTATTTACCCTGTAAAGTTACCTTCCATCCTGATTTTGCAGGTGTGATTCTTTTATTTTTAAAAAAAATAAATCTTCTTTTAAGAACCTGATTGATTTTCAGTGTCCCAAAACCCAGGGGTTTTGTCTGTGCTCACATTGTACCAATTGGTGAGGATATTATTCTCAATCCTCCCCAGGAAAGAGAGTGAAGGGGCTTGGGGGAATATTTTGGGGAAACAGGGACTCCAAGTGGCCCTTTTCCTGAATCTTTGTCTAAATCACTTGGTGGTGGCAGCAATACCGTCCAAGGACAGGAAAGGATTTGTACCTTGGGAAAGTTTCAACCTCAGCTGGTAGAAATAAGCTTAGGGGATCTTTCATGTGGGTCCCCACATCTGTACCCCAGAGTTCAGAGTGGGGAGGGAACCCTGACAGGTGTCTTCGACCCAGTGGTGTTAATAGCAGTGCCCTTTCGCACAGGATGTTGTACTGACAAATACATTACAGATTGAGAGGCGCTCAGATGCTACAATAACTGATGCCATAGCTAAGTGCCTTAGGGAGATATCAGCTCTGTATCCCTCATAAGGAACAGAGAGTCCTGTGGCACCTTTAAGACTAACAGGTGTATTGGAGCATAAGCTTTCTGGGTGAATACCCACTTCGTCAGACGCATGTAATGGAAATTTCCAGAGGCAGGTATAAATATGCAGGCAAGAGTCAGTCTGGAGATAGCGAGGGTAGTTCAATTAGGGAGGGTGAGGTCCTCTGCTAGCAGTTGAGGTGGGAACACCAAGGGAGGAGAAACTGCTTTTGTAGTGGGCTAGCCATTCACAGTCTTTGTTTAATCCTGATCTGATGGTGTCAAATTTTCAAATGAACTGAAGCTCAGCAGTTTCTCTTTGGAGTCTGGTCCTGAAGTTCTTTTGCTGTAAGATGGCTACCTTGAAATCTGCTATTGTGTGGCCAGGGAGGTAGAAGGGTGATTTGGGCCTCTGGGTGCAGAACCTGAACTCTTCCCAACACCCCTTGGCAATGAGGCCTGTCATTAGCACAGCCCCCTTTGAGGAGGGAGTTCTGGGCCCCTCCTGCAGCTCGGCAGTAAGAGGGGGAATCAGGATGTGATTTCAGAGAGCGAAGGATCTGGAGAGCGTTGCCTGGCCAAACAGAGCCCTGCTGGGCTGCCCTTTGGTCTGTTCCTGACCCATGAGCAGTGAAAACAGCTCTCGAGCTGCAGCTAGACCTCACACCCTGCATCCAAATTTCCAACATCACCAAATTTGGGCGTAGATGGATCTGGGCGGGAGGGGCAGGATTGTTCGGCTCCAAGCGAGATCTAGCAGCAGGCATTGGAGCTGGGCTTGGGTCATGCCCCTTTCTATTAAGAATCTGCATGGCCTTGCTTACGGGTTGTGTGCATGTCTTATGCATGAACAAGAGGAGGAGACCCTCTGAGCTGTGCCTAGGGAGCCAGTGACTCTGCGAGCCCATCACTGTTATGTCCGGCTGTCTATGGTGTAGCCCTTTTCCTTACAGCTGTGGGCTCTGTAGCCCAGTGCAGAGGGAAACAGCGTTTCTGCCACTGACACACTGTGTGACCAGAAATGACCACTAACTAACCCTCAGTGTCTTTGTTTGTGGGTGCTCCGCTTGAAATACGGCCAGCAGCGCCCCCCTTGGGATGTTAATGGGACTCTCGCACTAGTTCCGATATTTCCTAAAGCCCCAACTTCTGGAATCCAGAGACGATGCAAGAATATCAGCTTTCCGCTTTCTTAGAAAAAGTTTCTTTAAAACCTGAGTTGCAGAAAAGGTAGAAAACCTGAAGCAGGTGACCCCAAAGGTTCAGAAACCAAATGCAATTGAAAAATAAACTCATATATTTCTCAGTGTTTTTAAACCAATCTAATAATTTTTTTTTTTGGGGGGGGGGTTGACCCATACTTGTTGAACGGGGCTTGGTGACATTGCGTACTTAGCTCAAAAAATCTCAAGGGCAACTAGCAAAAGTAAAAAGAAAATTAACAGCAAGTTTTTTTCAAAGTACATCAGATATGCTAAGCCTGCCAAACAATCAATGGGGCCACGGGAAAATTGAGGCGCTAAAGGAGCACTAAAGGAAGGTGAGGATAAATGAATTCTTTTCCTTGGGCTTCATTGCAGAGGATGTGAGGAATATTCCCACACTTGAGCCATTCTGTTTAGGTGACAGACCTAAGGAATTGTCCCAGGTTGAGGTGTAATTAGAGGACGTTTTGGAACAAACTGATAAATTAAAGAGTCTCGAGTCACCAGGACCAGGTGGCATTTACCCAAGTGTTCTGAAGAAACTCAAATACCAGATTCCAAAACTAATATCTGTGATATGTGACCTATAGCTTAAATCAGCCTCTGTACCAGATGACTGGCAAACAGCTAATGTGATGCAGATTTTTTCAAAAGGCTTCAGAGGTGATCCTGGCAATACAGGACAGTAAGCCTAATTTCATTACCAGGCAAATTGGTTGAAACTATAGTAAAGAACAAAATGTCCGACACATAGATGAAAATAATTTGTTGGTGAAGAGTCAACGTGGCTTTTGCAAAAGGAAATCATACCTCACTAGAATTCTTTGAGGGGGTCAATATTTGACCTGATTTCTCCCCGGCAGCCCACTTTCCCGCATTACAAAACCAGCATGCAGGACAGGGAAGAGAGATTGCACAAGGCTTCATACATGAATGAAGGGAAATATCCACGTAGAGAGCCTTGTCGAATCTCCCTTCCCTGGCCTGCACCCTGGGTTTGTAATGCAGGAAAGGGGGCTACTGGGGAGAAATCTGGCCCTATATTATTTTTATTCCATTTTATGTTATTTCAGCAAGATCACAGCTGTGACAGCATCATCATTACCATTTGGCCACCCCCGATGTAGCCATGTGACTAATCAGAACCATATGGAACAGTGATGACAAGCCCAGATTCCAGGAGAAGAGCCTGCAGCAGGGATTCTGCTGCAGAACTGTTGGGTAGGATCACCTCGTATCCCCTGTGATTTGGCCTCCTGCAGTTTGCCATTGGCCGTGATGGGGGTTAAAGCTGGTGCACGCATAGCCAAGCAGCTGAGGTTCCCTGATGGCCAAGTGGCCCCTAAGGGAATGTGCAGGGATGCTTCATAAAGACAGTTGCCTCCCTATCTGAACAGATACTGCCTGCTGCCTGTGCAACCTCTCTGATGACTTCTTGTCCTTTAGGGTGAAGATCTCTGGTGTCAGCGGCTCCCCTTCTAGCAGGAATTGGGTACGTTGGCAGGTTTCACTGTCTTTAAAATGTGAAGTGAAGGGGAAAGGCTGCGAGCTGTTTCCATTTGCAGATGTTCTGTGCAGCGGCAGAGGACTCAGCTGGGCTGTCTGGGTGACTCAGTGACGGGACTGGAGGGCAGGCAGCACTAGGTAGCTTGGGAACCCCTCCCCTACATCTGCCCATGCTCCATGGGGGGCTGTTCAAGCTACACAGAAATCTGAAAGTCAAAGCGAGCTCGGAATGTTAGAACCCCGACGCCCCGAGTCAGGATTTCTCAATCTGTCCCATTTGTAGAGGTGCCGTGTGCTCTGGGCCCGATCCTGCCAGGGGCTGAGTGAGATGAGACCCCACGGAATATCCGTGACTAGTTCCCAAATTGCCTCAGGTTTATTTGCTCCTGGGAATTTAAGCAGCAAATAAATGTTCATAGGTTTTAATTCCTGGCTTAATTGTGAACACGGGAATTCAGAGCTGCATTGCTCTTTGGTAACAGGTCCGATGAGGCATATTTCTATCTCCTGATTGGCTGAAGGCTCCAGCCTTTCTGCCTTGTAGATACCCCTCAGAGTTACAGGGCCACTGGCATCTCAGCCCCCTCTCTGGTCTCTGAGTGCCACATGTCAGGCCTCGTAGCCTTCCCTATCATGGGGTGTAATCTCGCGGTCCTCCCACCCTCAGACTGGGCCCTGGGCTACTGCACACTGTGGGTCAACTGTGCTTACCGAGCAGGTCCGAGTGGGTTCAGAAACTCTGGTTCTTCCCTCAGGGAGGCTGTTATTAGCGGTGAGACGAATGAGCAGCCAACATTATTGAACCAAAATATTGTTTAATCTGAACAGTAGGAATGAAGCGTAACATGGGAGAATAAGAGGGTTTTCAAAAAAAAAGTCTGTACATTTCTCTGACCCCAAGCACTCCCTCTCTGATGAGCATCCAGGCAGACCAAAGGTTTTCAGACTTCCCCAGTGGTTTCTGTGCCTGTCAGTCTGAAGAGCTTCTCAGCAACAGCTGCCCCACCTCTGGACAGACTCCCAGGGCTGGCAAAACAAGTTGTGTAATGTGGCTGGTGCCCAGGAACAGGGAATTCCCTGCTTGTAGCTCCGGTGTTTTCTCTCAGCCTCCCTAAAGTGCTTACTGAGAGATGGTTTTTCTTCAGCTGTTGCTTCCCTTCCTGCTTATTTTCCAGCAGCCTGGTATTAAATTAAGAAGAGCCATACTGGTTTCACCCAATATAGCCATCACATAAACATCAAAATAGTTAACCCAAGATAACCATAATGTAAACATGACAAGAACTGGGTTTAACATACACATTCCTTATGGCAGCTCAGTTCCATGTCTGTCCCAATCCCTTTCCCGGGTGCTATGGATTTTATGAATACAGAACATAGGTAGTCAGAGAGCAATAGACTACTTTCATGTGGGGAATGAAGTTCCACATCCATTTGACTTTTAAATGCACTTCCTGAAAACCTGCATCGTGCCTGAATAACAGGTGCTGGAGTTACTATGTACTAGAGAGTGAGAGCTCAGGGAATGAATATTTTCTATACTGATCCCAATGCCTGTTACCACTCCGGATACAGGCTGCAGACTGACAGCACAGAACCTGAGAACCAGTCAGCTATTAATCCAAGGACAGAGGAGCTACTAGAGCTTAGTTTGCTGAGAAGTGATTGACTGAAGGGTGAGATGTTGTGATCTTTTCAAGTTCTGAAGAAATCCAGATGACAGACATGTAACCCTTCTGCCAGGTGGAGCCGGCAACAACCAGGGCCGGGTTCTGTATCTAGGGGTTCCTTTTCAATAATACAACAAAGAAGAGGCCTGAGCACCAACCCAGTAACTTGGGAAATTACACACCCCTCCTGGGCGCCTCTCGGAGGCAATACTTCCCTACTCACAAGCACACAGTTTGAGTTTAGGAAAGAAAGTTTTAATGAAAGGAGAGAAGTCAACCGACATTAATTAGGGAAAATTCCACAAGCAGGATTCATAATCCCAAAACTGTGACCAGGCCACCCATCCCAGAGTGCTTGGGGCAGTGGCTTCTGCCTCATGTTCTTCAGTTCTACAACCAAAAGTTCCTTTACAATGCCCTTCTCTGCCACCTCACCTCACCCCACTCACTGTGGTCGTCCTTGGTCAGGGAGGACACAGGGTTGAGAGGTGCATCTGTGTGAGTTCACCTTCCAGCCGGAGAATAAGTCACCTTGCTTGCTCTGTGATTTGAGCACTCGCTCAGGCTGGCCACCCCGTCAGCCACGGCTCCTCTCTAGTTGCCGCCCCGCCAGCCAATCGTTCTGCTCTGATCCATCCGGTCAACTGTCAGTTACCTTCTGCTGCCACCTGCCTCACTGCTGTGACCTCTGCAGGTCAGTCTGTTAGGTATTGTCAGCTTTTAGCAGGTTGGGCAGAAACGCTGTCCCACCACCAGTGATATCAGATCTCATTTAAGCACTTAAAAAGCAAAGGTTCCTAATACAGCCTATTCCTTTCTATCTTTGAACAACAGAAAGGAAAAGGTTAAACCACACTGGGGACCCTTTGGGAGAGTCCATAACTCCTGCCCGGGACACCTGTCCTCACCCCTCTTACTTTCACAGGTCTCTGGCATTTGAGCCCCTAGCTTAACGATGTCTTTTCAGCTGAGGGTAACCCCCTCATTTGGGACAGGTTAAGCACACTTCTGCTCCCCTTTATTCGTACAATAAAGACAACAACATTGATAACAGCATTTCACTCTCCCTGCATTCAGTACTAAAGTGATTTGTACACCAGCCAAAGTTGATCACTTTGAGCAACACCTCTCTATCTGCTGGACATCTAGGCAGAGTAGGTGTGTTCATGTAAGTACAGTTTGCTCCTGAAGTCTCTCTTCCTCCCAGCTATCTGTCAGCTACAATAAATTTGTTAGTCTCTAAGGTGCCACAAGTACTCCTATTCTTTTTGTCAGGGGAGAGTTCATTCAGACTCTGTTTACATACGCTACATTTTAAGTCCAACTCTGACCTGAGAAATCATCTCTGAAAGAAGATCAGAGGGGAAAGAATGAGTTGACGTGTGTACTAAAGTACAGATGTGTAAATGTTATGTCAAAACTTTTCATTGTAATACAAATATTACAAACCAAACTTTCATGACCTGCATGTACATTGAAAGCCAGCAACAGAGTTGTTCGAATCTGTACAGGAAGGAGCAGTGGTAACTTTACTGTTTAATGGGTTTTGCTTTAAAAAGTATTTCAGAAGTACTTCTGTCAGAGTCTACCCTCACTTGAAACTGGGGGGTTCCAAAGTGAGGACCCGCATGTACTCCTCACCCTAAAATCCTAGGGTGGGTCCCCCTTTTTGCTGCCACCACCCGGTCAATTACGTGGGCCGGGACACCCCGGTTTCCCCCCCTGCCTCTTTCCAAACGCGTTCCCTGGGGAAACACAGATCCACTCACAGGAGGGAAACTTCCCCCCTCCCTCTCTCCTAGTCACTGGAAAGAGATACCTGATTCAAACTGCTTGAATCAAACCCAGGGAGAATGATTTCTTCCCCCTCCTTTCTCTGCCCGGAGATAACCCGTCTCACTACAGAGAAGAATGTTTTCTTAGCTCCCTCCCCCTGTATCCACAGTAGAAAGGATTTAATCAAATCTTTATAGAAAGAATTTATTAAAAGAAAAACAAGAAAATACACAATCTCTATGAGCCTAAGCTGGGCATTCATAGGGTATAACCTTACTAAGTTCTGGAGAGAATCCTCTCTCTTTCTCAGTATAACAAAACAGGCAGAATTAAGAATAATCAATAACAAACACACAGAATTGCAAACATAGGATTATTAGGTGAAGACACAAGTACCTTTCTAATACTCACTATTTTGACTAGAAGGATTTAGTTCATAAAGGTGGAAATTTGTAGAGACTTGATTAAACATCCAGACCCTTGTAATTCCAGATGGCTAAGAAAAAAACACACACCCACAGAGGGAAAAAATTCCCTCCTAGGAATTTTAAACTCTCTTCCCTGATTGGTCCTCAGGTCAGGTGCCCACCAGGTACTATGTTTTAACCCTTTACTAACTATTCATGACAACTTCACATACTGTTTGCAATGGGTTTGTGCTATTAACTCTTTCTTCAGTGAACAGTTGTATGATACTGTCCCCTGGTAACTGACCAAAAGCTGTTTGTAACACTCACATTCAGAGTAATGAACAGAATCTCTCTGCAATACCTGTGCAAGACTTTCCAGAAAGTTCTGAGAGACCAGAACCTCTGGTCAGTGTTTCAGCAAAGAGTAGAGCTGAGGTGCAGGAAAGGGCCCTGTAATAGTGGTTGTATGTAATTAACACCCATCACTTCTTACACGAGCATGGCTGAAGTAACTTGCACATTCAATTGGGTATTAGAGCAAACCTAGTGTTTCCACTATTCACCCATTTGTGACAGTAATCCCTCCCTCGCCCAACTGAAGTAACTGTCTGTGTTAGCTTGTAACTTGCCAGATATCTACAGACCCTTGTATGAGGAGAGGATGCAGGACTTGTGACAATGAAGAGAAGCCTGTGGATGATCAAACTCTCTGGACTCGGTCAACGCTGGCCTGGCAAAACACTTCAACTTCTCTTGGAGGGATTCTTGGGTGTCACAGTGTATCACTGGGAACATTTGGTAAAGGAAAGTTAATAGAGCCCTGTTCTGGATTTACACATGGGAATCTAGAGTGATGCAGTTGAAGTCAATGTTATTGAATTAAGAACCTAAGAATTTATCCCATATACTGCAAAGATGCAGTGGCATAATTTGGACTCTCTGGAGTGGAGAAAAAAAACACAATTTCAATGCAGGACAGATAAATACAATGACTGTTTTCACCATGCACTTGCAATGGGCCACGCACAGAAGTGGAGGGCCTGAAAGGGTTTCTGTGTGAAGGTCACAATTGTAAAATCACACAGTGCTGAAGTAGGCTGCAGAACTCACTGCCATAAGATATCAATGGGGCCAAGAGTTTAGCAGGATTCAAAGAGGGACTGGATGTTTATATGGGTAACCAGAAAATCCAATTAGAGTAATGAGGATTTTTTTTAAAAAAAGGCTTGGATGGGCTATAAACCTTCCTGATTTACACAACAAAATATGTCTAACTAGTGGGTGTAGAGGGAAAACTTTCCCTGGGAGAAGGATTATCTCATAGCTTCCTATTGCAGGGACTCTTCCACCTTCTTCTGCAGCATTGTGTACGGGGCCCTGGATACTGGGTTAGATGGCCGGCAGGTCTGATCCAATGTGGCAGTGCCCATCTTCCTATTGGTGCTGTAAATCCAAGACTAGTTTTTTGCTGATCTTGCTTGAGTTTCTGGGAGTCTCTAGACTTGCACTGAGAGCCGAAAAATGTCTCGTTAAATATCATCTAGTCTCCTGTTCTTTTTTCTTTCAGGAAGAAAAGCTCAAAACTCCCTGGACCTGCCCAATGCATTATGTCAGCTGTCAATGACACAAAATTCAAATCTGCAGTGTTCCTCCTCACTGGGATCACTGGGCAGGAAGACGTGCATCTCTGGATCTCTATCCCCTTCTGCTTAATGTATGTCATTTCGATAGTAGGAAATTCAGTCATTCTGTTCATTATAAAAACAGATCCAAGCCTCCATGAGCCCATGTACATTTTTCTTTCCATGTTGGCTGTCACAGACCTTGGCATATTGATATCCACCATACCAACGATACTGGGCATATACTTGTTTAACTCTAGGGAGATCAGCCTTGATGCCTGTTTTGCTCAGCTGTTCTTCATCCACTCATTTCAATGCATTGAATCCTCCATTCTCTTGCTGATGGCTTTTGACCGCTTCGTCGCGATCCGTAACCCACTGAGATATGCCTCCATCTTAACCCTGCCGAGAATAGCCAACATGGGACTGGTGTTTGTGCTAATACGGTTTGCCCTAACAGTCCCTCTCCCCTTTCTCTTAAAACGGTTCCGATACTGTCGAATCAATGTCCTCTCCCATTCCTACTGCCTGCACCAGGAGGTCATGAATCTGGCTTGTTCGGATATCACAGTCAACAGTATCTATGGCTTGGTTGTTACATTCTTAACGATGGGGTTGGACTCACTGCTCATCTTCCTCTCTTACGTGATGATCCTCAAAACAGTGCTGAGCATCACGTCCCACGCGGAGTGCCTGAGGGCCCTGAATACCTGTGTCTCCCACCTCTGTGTCGTCCTGCTCTTCTACACGCCAGAGATCGGCTTGTCTGTGATACACAGAGTTGGGAAGGGCTCTCCTCCCTTGCTGCAGATTCTCCTGGGCTATGTCTACCTGCTTGCCCCGCCTCTAATGAACCCAATTGTGTACAGCGTGAAAAGCAAACACCTTCGTGTGAAGATAATCAGGGTGTTCATCAAGTGAAGGGTCAGCTCATCACCCAGCTCCAGCGCTGGTGACCCAAGAGATGAAAAACATGGGCCTCCTATTCCATCCTGGACCCTTACATAAGAGATGACATGAGCTACCGATCTCTACTCTATAGAGAGAGGTTCAGACGGGGTCTAAAGCCTGGAGCAATGGGAGAAGGGCTGGTGAGGGAGGACAGTGCACTGGGGGATGGTAACGAAAGCAGGCAGCAGCATTTACAAAGTGACTGTGTCGTGGAGAGCAAGGTGGGATGTTGGCCCATAAAGAGCCGGCGGCTGCTCTGACCTCAGAATTCCTGTTGATACAGTCAATAAAGAGAAGGGATGTGGATGTTGTTTCCTATTACACCTGGCCTGTCACTGTCCCGTGTCTGGATAAACATCCATGGGCCATGAAAAAAGCTGCAGAGCTCTACTGGTCCTTCCTGAGCTCTCTGGGTGCTGCGTGATCCATGGGGTTGCACCAGCTGTGGACAGGGGCTATTCAAGGGGCACGGACACCCACCCTTCCCCTGTGCCCTCAGCCAGGTGCTTGTGACTGAGTTGTGTCAGAGACATGATTAACGGAGGAGCCCCAGGAGAAGCCATTCAGGCAATCCCACCTTCATTAATGGATCTGCACACCTGCTGAGCCTACTCCCCACCAAGGCAGAGCAGAGCTGTGTGTGTGAGTGAGGGTCTGATACACAGGAGTCCTGCCAAGAGATTTTGGCCCAGAGTCCCTCCCCATCCCCTCCATTTGTGCTGCCCCAGCTCCTTTCAAAGTGGTGGAAATGGTCCTCAGCTCCCCCACAGGGGCATGTCCAGCTCCTATCCCATCCCAGCCCATTCACTGTATGGTGACCATCTGTTCAAAAGGCTAAAGTGGGATACATGCAGGAGCCCCATCCCCTCTGTGACCCCACCCCTGCCCCTCTTCTTCCCCCTTGAGGCCCCACCCCTACTCCTCCTTTTCCACTGAGGCCCCTCCCTTTGCCCAATGTCTTCCCCCAAGACCCCAACCACTCCTCCTCCTCCTCATTTCCCAAGGCTCCACCCAGAAGTCAGAATCAGGCTGTGGCAAGAGCTGCCTAGGGAGCCAGATCCAGTGGAGAAAATAATATATCCCCTGCCTTCTTATTCTGTCTTGAGGCCCCACCCCCTACTCCTCCTCTTCCCCCTTGTAGCCCCACCCTCTTCTCCTCCTCTTCTCCCAAGACTCATAGAATCATAGAAGATTAGGGTTGGAAGAGACCTCAGGAGGTATCTAGTCCAACCCCCTGCTCAAAGTCCACTGCTCCCAGTCCACTGCTACAGATGAAAAAGCTAGTGCATCTCAGGAAGGGGCAGAGAGGTTATTTGACCTCTGTATTTGGCACTGGTGCGAACACTGCTGGATCCTCTGTCCAGTTCTGGTGTCTACAGTTCAAGAAGGATGATGATAAATTTGAGAGGGGTTCAGAGAAGAGCCCAGAGAATGATGGAAAGGATTAGAAAATCTGCTTTATAGTGATAGACTCAATGAGCTCAATCTATTTATCTTAATGACGAGAAGGTTAAGGGGTGACTTAATCATAGTCTGTAAGTACCTACATGGGCAACAGACATTTAACAATGGGCCCTTCAATCTAGCAGAGAAAGTTACAACACACTCCAATGACTGGAAGCTAAAGCTAGGCAAATTCAGACTGGAACTAAGGTGTAATTTTTTAACACTGATGGAAATTGACCATTGAAACAATTTACAAAGGGCCGTGGTTGATTCTCCATCACTGACAATTGTTAAATCAAGGCAGGATGTTGTTCTAACAGCTCTGCTCTAGGAGTTATTGTGGGGCAGGCCTCTGGCCTGTGCTATACAGGCGGTCGGACTAGGTGATCACAGTGGTGCCTTTTGGCCTTGGGATCTGCCCAGTGGTGTTAGTAGCACTGCTCTAAAGCACAGGGTGTTGAATTGATAAACATGTTAGAGATTGCGAGGCGTTCGGACGATGCAATAATTCGGGCCACAGCTAAGTGCCTAACAGAGATTTCAGCTCTGTGTGCCTCCTGAGGACAATTTGAGGCACTGAGTGGAGAATCTGAACTCTTCCCAACACCCGCTTTTGATGAAGGCCTGTCATTAGCACAGCACTCTTTGATGAATGAGTTCTGTGTCCCTCCTGCAGCTCAGTAGTAAGAGGTAGAATCAGGATGTCCTTTCAGAGAACAAAGGATCTGGAAAGTGTTGCCTGGCTGGACAGAGACCGGCTGGGCTTCCCCTTGGTCAGATACTGACCCGTCACGCGCTCCATGAGCAATGAAAGAAGATGAGAGGGGAAATATTGGGTTGACATGTGTGTACCTAAGTATAGATGTGTAAATGTTATGCCAAAACTTTTCATTGTAATACATAGAATCATAGACTTTAAGGTCAGAAGGGATCATTATGATCATCTAATCTGACCTTCTGCACAACACAGGCAACAGAATCTCACCCACCCACTCCTGTATCACACCCCTAACCTATGTCTGAGCTATTGAAGTCCTCAAATCATGTTTTAAAGACTTCAAAGTGCAGAGAATCCTCCAGCAAGATCCTTGCCCCACACTGCAGAGGAAGGCAAACCACCCCCAGGGCCTCTGCCAATCTGCCCTGGAGGAAAATTCCTTCCTGACCCCAATTATGGTGATCAGTTAAACCCTGAGCATGTGGGCAAGACTCACCAGCCAGACACCCAGGAAAGAATTCTCTGTAGTAACTCAGATCCCTCCACATCTAACATCCCATCACAGGCCATTGGACATATTTACCTGCTAATAATCACAGATCAATTAATTGCCAACATTAGGCTATCCCATCATACCATCCCCTCCATAAACTTATCAGGCTCAGTCTTGAAGCCAGATATGTCTTTTGCCCCCAGTGCTTCCCTTGGAAGGCTGTTCCAGAACTTCACTCCTCTGATGGTTAGAAACCTTCATCTAATTTCAAGTCTAAACTTCCTGATGGCCAGTTTTATATCCATTTGTTCTTGTGTCCACATTGGTACTGAGCTTAAATAATTCCTCTCCCTCCCTGGTATTTATCCCTCTGATATATTTATAGAGAGCAATCATATCTCCCCTCAGCCTTCTTTTGGTTAGGCTAAACAAGCCAAGCTCTTTGAGTCTCCTTTCATAAGACAGGTTTTCCATTCCTCAGATCATCCTAGTAGCCCTTCTCTGTACCTGTTCCAGTTTGAATTCAACCTTCTTAAACATGGGAGACCAGAACTGCACACAATATTCCAGATGAGGTCTCACCAGTGCCTTGTATAACGGTACTAACACCGCCTTATCTCTACTGGAAATACCTCGCCTGATGCATCCCAAGACCGTATTAGTTTTTTTCATGGCCATATCACATTGGCGGCTCATAGTCATCCTGTGATCAACCAATATTCCGAGGTCCTTCTCCTCCTCTGTTACTTCTAAGTGATGCGTCCCCAGCTTATAACAAAAATTCTTGTTATTAATCCCTAAATGTATGACCTTTCACTTTTCACTATTAAATTTCATCAAATATTACAAACCAAACTTTCATGACATACCTATATATCGAAAGCCAGCAGCAGAGTGATAGGTATCTCTACAGGAAGGAGCAGTGGTAGCTTTACTGCTTAATGGCTTTTGCTTTAGAAAGTATTTCAGAAGTGCTCCACATACTGTTTGCTATGGGTTTGTACTACTAACTCTTTGTTCAGTGAAGAGGTGTATGATACTGCCCCTGGTAACTGACCAGTAGCTGTTTCTAACAATTACATTCAGAGTCATGAACCCAATCCCTGTGCAAGACTTCCCAAATAGGCATGAGAAACCAGAACCGCTGGTCTGTGTTTCAGCAAAGATTGGAGCAGAGGTGCAGGAAAGGGGAGTGTAATAGTGGTTGTATGTAATTTATGCCCATTACCTGTTATATGAGATGGCTGAAGTAACTTGCACACTCAACTGGATATTTGTGCAAACCTAGTGTTTGCACTATTCACCCATTTGTGATGCCAACCCCTCCCTCTCCCAGCAGAAGTAATTGTCCGTGTTATCTGGCAAGTTAGAAGCTATCTACAGACCCTTGCATGGGGAAAGGATGCAGGACTTGTGAGGATGAAGAGAAGCCTGTGGATGATCAAACTCTCTGGATTCATTCAACGCTGGAAAGGTGAAGTACTTCAGCTTCTCTTGGAGGGATTCTTGGGGGTCAGAGTGTATCACCGGGAGCATTTGGTAAGGGAAAAATAAGGGAGCCTGGTTCTGATTGAATTTATACATGTAAATCTGGAGTGAGGTAGTTGAAGCCAATGTTATTGAACTAAGCACCTAGCCATAAAAAATTATCCCATGTAGTGTGATGAGGCAGTGGCATAATTTGGACTCTCAGGAGTGGAGAAAATAATATATATTTATAATGAGGCAATGAAACACATTTATAAATAGCTTCTGTGCAAGACAGATAAATACACTGACAGTTTTCACCATGCAGTTGCCACAGGTTTACCTACATGTCATCATACAATGGGCCACACTCAGAAGTGGAGGGCCAGAAAGGGTGTCTGTTGGGAGGTCACAACTATAAAATCACACCGTGCTCAAGTAGGCTGCGGAACTCCCAGCCACAAGATATCAAGGGGGCCAAGAGCTTAGTAGGATTCAAAGAGGGACTGGATGTTTATATGGGTAACCAGAAAATCCAAATACAGCAGTGAGGATTTAAAAAAAAAGACTTGGAAGGGCTCTAAACCTTCCTGATTTACACCACAACGTATGTCTAACTAGTGGGCGTAAGGGGGAAACTTTCCCTTGGAGAAGGTTACCTTATAGCTGCCCATTGCACGGCTTCTTCCACCTTCCTGTGAAGCATCCTGAACTGGACATTGGATACAGGGTTAGATGGGCTGTAGGTCTGATACAGTGTGGCAGTGCCTATCTTCCTATCAATGGTGTAAATCCAAGAGTATGTTTTTCTGATCTACCTTAAGCTCCTGGGAGTCTTCTTCTACTCACTACACCACTGTTCATACAGCCACAGGTAGACCTCCTTCTGGTCACTCATATTGAAGTAAGATAAATTTAAACTGGAACAGGTGCAAAGAAGGGCTCCTAGGATGGTCAGGGCAATGGAGAGCCTGGATTACGAGGAGACTGAAAGAGCTTGGCTGGTTTAGCCTAACACAATGCAGGATGGGGGGTGGGGGGGAGTTTGGATTGCTCTATAAATGCATCAGGGGGTAAACACCAGGGTGGAGACGAGCTCCTGAAGCTTAAGGACAGTGTTGCCACAAGAACAAATGGGGAGAAACTGGCCAGGAGTAAACGGAGTCTGGAAAATAGGAGGAGGCTACTAGCAATCCAAGGAGGGAGGTTCTGGACCAAGAGGATTAGTTGGGGGCAAACAACCACTCACTCTGATTGTCCTTGTTCAGAAGGGAGAGGTGTAAATAGTGGTGTTCCCCAGGGGTCTGGACTGGGACTATTCAACATATTCATAAATGATCTGGAGAATGGGGTAAACAGTGAGGTGGTAAATTTTGCGGATGATACAAAACTGCTCAAGATAGTTAAGTCCCAAGCAGATTATGAAGAGTTACAAAGGGATCTCAGAAAACTGAGTGACTGGGCAACAAAATGGCAGATGAAATTCAGTGTTGATAAATGCAAAGCAATGCATATTGGAAAACATAATCCCAACTAGACACACAAAATGATGGGATCAAAATTAGCTCTTACCACTCAAGAAAGAGATCTTGGAGTCATTGTGATTAGTTCTCTGAAAACATCCACACAATATACAGGAGCATTCAAAAAAGCGAACAGAATGTTAGGAAACATTCGGAAAGGGATAGATAATAAGAGAAAATATCATATTGCCTATGGGCTAAATGGACCATTGGTCTGACCCATTATGGGCATGTGCCCCAGGCAAGGCCGGCTCCAGGCACCAGCAAAGGAAGCAGGTGCTTGGGGCGGCCAATGGAAAGGGGCGGCATGTCCAGGTCTTCGGCGGCAATTCGGCGGCGGGTCCCTCAGTCCCTCTCGAAGGACCCGTGCCGAATTGCCGCCGAAGAATGAAGCGGCGTGGTACAGCTGCCGCCGAAGTGCCGCCGATCGCGGCTTTATCTTTTTTTTTTTTCCCGCTTTGCCGCTTGGGGCGGCAAAAAAGCTGGAGTCGGCCCTGGCCCCAGGCCCTGTAATCATTTTTGTTGCCCTCCGCTGGACTCTCTCCTATTTGTCCACATCCTTTCTGTAGTAGGGGGCCCAAAACTGAACTCAATAATCCAGACGTGGCCTCACCAGTGCCAAATAGCGGGGGGAAAGCACTTCCCTCAATCTACTGGCAATGCTCCTACTACTGCAGCCCAATATGCCGTTAGCCTTATTGGCAACAAGGGCACACTGCTGACTCATATCCAGGTTCTCATGCACTAATCCCTAGGTCCTTTTCTGCAGAACTGCCACTTAACCAGTCAGTTCTATCCACCTTATAGTCCATTCATCCAATCCGTACTTCTTCAACTTGCTGGCAAGAATACTTTGTAAAAAGGTCTGTTGATCCAGTAATATGTGTGAGGCTGAGGTCTGAGAAACAGAAAGTGCAGGTGACACATTCTGAACAAGGAAAGTGAAAGGAACATTTTCAGGGGGTCACATATTGTGCATGTGTTGAGTAGTAGGGGAAACACTCTTTCATTTTCCTTTGCTCTGTACCTCAACTTGCTTTTCTCTTGTGGTACAGACCAGAATTTAGTCTTTTTCAGGATATGGATCTATGTCTTATATAAAAATACAAAATTAGGTCTCAGAGAGCTCTAGTTCTATTGATATATCGCTGTGACACTCTGTACCCCAAAGCAACACCCTAGCACCCCCATATTCACCACTGCTATATAGTTGCAACAAATCTTGTACATAATATTTCAGTAGAAGCCTAAACAGCACGGAGTAGAGTGGAAGAATTACTTCTCCTCTCTTGCTTACAACTCTCCTGCTAATACATCCCAGAATGATGTTTGCTTCTTTTTTTTTGCAACAGTGTTAGAATGTTGACTCATATTTAGCTTGTGATCCACTATGACCCCTAGATCCCTTTTTGCAGTACTCCTTCCTAGGCAGTCATTTCTCATTTTGTATGTGTGCAACTGATTGTTCCTTCCTCAGTGGAGTAATTTGCATTTGTCCTTACTGCATTTCATCCTATTTACCTCAGACCATTTCTCCAGTTTGTGCAGATAGTTCTGAATTTTCATCCTGTCCTCCAAAGCACTTGCAACCCGTCTCAGCTTGATAACATCTGCAAACTTTGTAAGTGTCCTCTCTATGCCTTTATCTAAATCATTGATGGGGATATGGAACAGAACCATACCCAGAACTGATCCCTGCGGGACCCCACTCATTATGCCCTTCCAGCATGACTGTGAACCACTGATAACTACTCTCTGGGAACAATTTTCCAACCAGTTATGCACCCATCTTATAGTAGATCAATCTAGGTTGTATTTTCCTAGTTTTTTTAATGAGAAGGTCATGCAAGATTGTATCAAAAGGCTTACTAAAGTCTAAATATACCACATTTACCGCTTGCCCCCTATCCATAAGGCTTGTTACCCTGTCAAAGAAAGCTATCAGCTTGGTTTGACATGATTTGTTCTTGACAAATCCATGCTGACTATTATTTATCACCTTATTATCTTCTAGATGTTGCAAATGGATTGCTTGATTATTTGCTCCATTATGTTTCCGGGTATTGAAGTTAAGCTGACTGGTTTGTAATTCCCTGGGTTGCCCTTATTTCCCTTTTTATAGATAGGTACTATATGTGCTCTTTTCCAGTCTTCTGGAATCTCTCTCTTCTTCCATGACTTTTCAAAGATAATAGTTAATGGTTCAGATATCTCCTCAGTCAGATCCTTGAGTATGCATTCCATCAGGCCCTGATGACTTGAAGACATCTAACTTGTCTAAGTAATTTTTAACTTGTTCTTTCCCTATTTTAGCCTCTAACCCTATATTATTTTCACTGGCATTCACTATGTTAAGTGAACAATCACCACCAACCTTCTTGGTGAAAACCGAAATAAAGAAGTCATGAAGCACCTTTGCCATTTCCACATTTTCTGTTATTGCTTTTCCCTCTTCATTGAGTTGAATGTTTTCTTGTTACCCTTTATGTCTCTAGCTAGTTTGATCTTGTTTTGTGCCTTGGCCTTTCTAATTTTTTCCCTACATACTTGTGTCATTTGTTTATATTCATCCTTTGTAATTTGATCTAGTTTCCACTTTTTGTAGGACTCTTTTTTGATTTTTAGATATTCAAGATGATTCAAGATAAGCCAGGTTGGTCTCTTCCCATACTTCCTATCTTTCCTACTCAGTGGAATAGTTTGCTCTTCTGCCATGGATATCAAGAAGGCAGACTTTAGCAAACTCAGGGAGTTGGTAGGTAAGATCCCGTGGGAAGCAAGGCTAAGAGGAAAAACAATTGAAAACACTGACTTTAATTTGCTGTTTTCCCTCCTACCATTCCTTAGAATCATGAACTCTTATCATTTCATAGTCAATTTCACCCAAGCCACCTTCCACTTTCAAATTCTCAAGCAGTTCCTCCCTATGTGTCAAAATCAAATCTAGAAATAGCCTCTCCCCCAGTAGCTTTCTCCACCTTCTGGATTAAAAAAAAATGTCTCCAATACATTCCGAGAACTTGTTGGATAATCTGTTCCCTGCTGTGTTATTCTCCCAGCAGATGTCTGGGTAGTTGAAGTGCCCAAATCACGACCAAGTCCTGTGCTTTGGATGATTTTGTTAGTTGTTTAAAAAGCCTCATCCACCTCTTCTTCCTGGTTAGGTAGTCTGTAGTAGACCCTTACCATGATATCACCCTTGTTTTTTACCCCTTTTATCCTTACCCAGAGACTTTTGACAAGTCTGTCTCCTATTTCCATCTCAACCTCAGACCAAGTGTATACATTTGTAATATATAATGCATCACCTCCTCCCTTTTTTCCCTGCCTGTCCTTCCTGAGCAACCTGTACCCTTCTATACCAATATTCCAGTCATGCGTATTATACCACCAAGTCTCTGTGATGCCAACTATGTCATAGGTGTGTTCATTTACTAGCATTATGAATTCTTCCTGCTTATTCCCCATACTTCTGGCATTAGTATACAGACATTTAAGATACTGATTTGATTCCCCTCATCCAGTTCTGTCTTGTTCCCCCAATTTCTAAACTTTCTCCCAGGCCTCTATGTGTTTGACTTACCTGTGGGCTTTGGTCTCCTGCCCCCTTGAAACCTAGTTTAAAGCCCTCCTCACTAGATTAGCCAGTATGTTTACAAATATGCTCTTCCTCTTCCTTGATAGGTGTATCCCATCTCTGCTTAGCAGTCCTTCTTCCTTGAACAGCATCCCATGGTCAAGGAAGCCAAAGGCCTCAGGGTCTCAGGAAGAGGGACTGGTGCATTGTCCTCTCCACATTGAGGGAGGGGCATACTGGGTTATAAACTTACACTGGTCAAGCTTCTGACCAGGACAATATGATACAGTTCTGGGTCGTAGGCTGGAGAGCTGGGGGGAACTGGCCTGAACCCCACTATTGCTGGTTCATGAGTGACTAGTGAAAGTATTCATGTAACGGCAGCTGGGTGGATCCTTGTCTCTGTATGGCTGTGTAAGTGGAAGACCTGGAGAGGATTACAGCTTGTCATAGCCTCACCATGTGATAGGGGGCTGAGATTGGTATGCCCGAGGGCTAAGCAGTGCTCCACTTCCAGGTTGCACAGAAGGGAAGTCCGTCAAAACAACACAATGCAGAGTCCCTGCTAGAATGTGAGTCCATTTCCCTCTTGTCATGCACTCAGTTACTGACAGAGAGACCGTGGTTACAGGCAGGGAATTCCGGACTCCTGGGTTCTGTCATGATTCATTATGTGACCTTGGCCAAGTCATGTCTCTCTATCCCTCAGTTTACCTATCTGTACAATGGGGATATGTTCCCATTCACTATCCTTCAATGAAACGTTACTGAGGAGTATTAGTGATCTTTTATACCTTAGACAGCTCTGTGTGCCTGCAGAAACTGCTCATATTTCCCCTTAGTCATCTTTCTCCAGATCATTCTTTCTACTATCTACCCAGCCACTCTGGCATGTACAAGGTATCAGACACTATGGAGAGCTAACATTAACCCTAGCTTTCTTGCTAATCAAGTATATTTTTTTCAATATACACAAATAAACAGAGAGGCCAATTCCTCTCTGACTCAGTTCTCATCTCCCTTGGGAAGACCACTTAATTACTGTTTACTGCTAAAGCTGGATAAACAGCACAGACGTGCAGAGAGGCTTGTCTCCGGCCTGTTAACATCCAGATGCCTCTTCTCCCCTAGAGGCTGAGTGAACCCCACTGGGATTGCACAGAGCTATATTATAACCGGTGCAAATCCCGGTGTCAGTTCTCAGTGTGCAATGTTGCTGCAGATGCTGGAGTGAGAGAGTTGTGGGTCACGACTATCTGAGGGGGATTCCCAGGGAAGACACATCTGTCTCAGAATTCACAGCTACCCATCTCTTGCTGAGGAGCTCACCTTCTCGACAAACCCAGTGCAACATGGGCGTGATGAGAGAGAGTGTAAGTCTGTGGTCTTTTCCACTCTGCACAGCCATTAAACATACTTGGGCCCTTGCCTCAGGACATGAGCTTGCTCCAGTATCATGGGCCAGAATGTCCCTCTTTGCTGTGTCCCCATGGCTGATGGCTTCCAGCCCGAACGTGGCTGCATTTCAGTGGCACAGGGGATCCTTCAGGATGAAAGGTGTTAGTGAATGTGTTATAAAAAGACCCAATTCTGAGGCTGTAGCCCATAGTTTGCTCAAGCACCACTGAATCAAAATTCTCTTGAAGTAAGAACTGAGTAAAGACCTCACGAGCCAGCAGTGTGTTAATGCACAGATATTGTCATCCTCCTCTTAAATTTCAGGGCTCTGGTAGTTAATGGGTGTATGGAGAGGGGGAAACTCTCACCTGACTTTATCTGCTGGAAAGCATGGAGGTGCTCGGAATCTTCACTGGAACAATTCTAAGAATTTTTAACATGGGCAAGACATCTTTTCTTCTAACTTAATTCATGACATTGGCTGTACTGTTATGCTGGAAATGTTCAAAAAACAATTCAGCCAGATGCAGACACCCAGGGTGAGAAATTTCAGTCCAAAAGGTTAAAATTTGGCAAACTTATAAGCAACTGAAAATGAGGTCTCCTAATTGAATGTGTCAGACAGCCTTAATTAAAGTTGGTGCCATCAACACGATCCACAATGGCCAATCCATTTGTGAATCCCTTCCAGCTAAGCTCTTCTTTCCAATAATGAGGGTGGCAAGGAGATCCACAGGCTAAATATGGATTATGTAAACAATTTTCTTTTCTCAATGTTATATGTTCAGACTTTCAACGTAATTCCATGTTCCCTCATTTGTATGTCATGATACACAGTAAATATAAATGCCTGATCTACTTTCTTTATCGATAGATTAATTGGGTTTAAGGTCATAAAGGACCATAAGAGCGTCCAGTTTGACCTCTTGTATAACAGAGGCCATTACATTTCACCCAGTTACCCAGTTACTGAGCTCCATGACTTGTGTTTAACTAAGACCTGGTCTACACTAGGATTTTATATTACGGACTCATATTTCCATAGGGTTAGAAGGGACCGCAAGGGTCATCTAATCTGACCCCTGCTAAAATGCAGGATCTGATGTATATTAGTCATCCCAGATAGATAGTTATCCGCTTCCTTTGGAAAACCTCCAGCGAGGGAGATTGAACGACCGTCCCAGGCATCTGTTCCTTTGTCCTACTGTTCTTACGTTAGGAAGTTCTTCCTGCAATTTCACCTAAATCTGCTATGCTGTAGTTTGAACCCATTGCCTCTTGTCCTGAGCTTTGAGGCAAGAGAGAACAACTTTCCTCCACATTTTTATGGAAGTTGTTCAAGTATTACAACACAGCTATTGTGTCCTCTCTTAATCTACTTTTTTAGAAACTAAACATAAACTGGTTCCTTCAGCTTGCTCATATGTATTGTACTCCCTCCCTTTGATTATCTTTGTCACTTGATCCTCTCCAGTTACTCTACATCCTTTGTATACAGTGGTGACTGACCAAAACAGGGCACAGTACTCCAGATGAGGACTAACGAGCTATGAGTAGAGTGGTAATATCACCTCTCATGACCTGCATGCTATGCCTCTGATAATACAACTGAACATTGCATTTTCATTTTTTGAAGCAGCAAAAACAATCCACATCCCTGAGAGATGTAGCTATATCAAACTAACCCCAGTGTAGATAGCATGAGGTCAGTAGAAGAATTCTTCCATCTACCTAGCTACCACCTCTCAGCGAGGTGGATTACCTACGCTGATGGGAGAACCCCTGCCATCAGTGTAAGTAGTGTCTACAATGAAGCACTACAGCAGCACTGCTGTGGTGCTTTCAGTGTGGAGAAGCCCTGAAGTAGATCTTCCAGAAAAGCATCCAGGCTGCATCTGCAGATGATGGGGAGTTGGAGAATCCACCACTTCCCTTTGCAGTGTTCCAGCAGTTAATCACCTTCAGTGCTAAACCTTTGGCCCTTATTTCCAACTGGAGTTTGTCTGGCTTCAGCTTCCAGCCATTGGGTCTTGCTCTGCCTTTCTCTGCTAGATTTCAGAGCCCATTAGTACACAGGGTTTTCTCACCATGATAGTCTTCATTTGATCATCTTTTTGATAAGATAAATAGATGATGGTCATTAAGACTCTCACTGTCAGAGCCATTTTCTCCAGCTTCCAATCTTTTTTTTTTTTTTTTATGCACCCTCTTCCATTTTTTCAACATTCTTTTGGAAATGTGGAACCCAGGATTACATGCAGTCAGTTTCATCAATTCCATATGGAGAGGTAAAATCCTTCCGCTGCTCCAGCTCACCGCTCCCTTGTTTATGTATCCAAGAATCGCATTAGCCCTTTCTGCCACAGCATCACACTGGGAGCTCATGATGAGTTGGTTCTCCACAGTCATCCCTAAATCCTTTTCAGGGTCCCTTCATTTCATAATATAGTGCCCTAGTCTGTGGGTCAGGCTTGAATTCCCAGTTCTGAGAGGATAATTTTGCATTTGACTGAATTAAAACATTGTGTTTGCATGGGCACAGCTCACCAAACCCTCCACAGCAATCAATATGCCTGCCCTGTTCTCATTGTTACCAATCTGCCAATCTTTGTATCATCCACAAATTTTATCTGCAGTGATTTCCTATTTCCTTTCAAATCATTGATGAAAATATTGAATAGAATCAGGCCTAAAACTGATCCCTGCAGAATAATACTAGAAACACCTCCATTCCCTGACAATGACCCACTGATAACTGCTTTCTGAGATCTGTCAGTTATCCAGTTTTTAGTCCATTTAACATGTACTGCACTGCTATTGCATTGTGTTCATTTTTATCTGAATGTTTTCCCCTACTAAATCAAATGCCTCAGAGAAATCAAAGTCTATTACATCTGCATCATTCCCTTGATCAACCAAACATGTACTCTCATTAAAGGATGAAATTGAATTTATTTGAGAAAACATGATTTCCATAAACCATGGTGTTGACTGCCATTAATTATATTCCTCTACTTTTTCTTTTTAACTAATCCAGTACCAGGATTTTTTCCTCACCTTGTCTAATATTTTAAATAAACTTTCCCTTTATTTTGTTATAGTTTACATAGTTTACTACTGTAGATCCTGTTTAAAATCCTCCTTGACTGCTAATGCACTGGAAAGTATTTCATCACCTCAGGTGATGAAACACTTGATACTGCTTTGGAACTAAAATATTTCTTGAACACATCTACTTTTTCTGCAACATTAACAAGTTTCCTTTCTCTTTGTTACATGTTGCTTTCCCCTCCCCCCCTTTATTGCTGTCTGTATTTTGCCACTGAACCGGGTTTTTGTCCAAAGTTCTCTACTTTCTTGACTGTGGAATCTTGGCTTTGTAGCTAGGTAATAATCTCTTCTTAAAGAAGTCCCAATTTTCATTCCCATTTTTTTGTCTAAATTTTTCCTCCCAGTCCATTTTGTTGATAATTTGCCTCAGCTTTGGATAACTTGTCCTTTTGAAGCACTAAGTGTCTTTAGATGTTACTGGTTGGGAACTCTTCTCTGTTTGTCCATTTGAATGTAATCAGTTCCATTCTTTATTTTGTTCTAAGTGTCCCCTTCCTTGTTTCTTCTCTAAACAAAACAGTCCCAGACTTTTCAGTCTGTCCAATAGGGCAGCCTCCCACATTCACGGAGACGGTCTCGGAACTCCCCTTTCTATCTGCTATGTCCTTGTGTGACCAAAAGTGACCGCTTATCCACAGCAGGTTATTCTCCGTCCCATTCCTTGGGCATCCAAACATTATCATTGTTTTGGCCACTACTGCGAATGAGCAGGTATTTTCATGGAGCTGCTAACAGTGAGGCCCAGGTATTTTCCCTGGGATGTGTTCTAATTGGGATATTTCCTCCTAGCACCTGTCTTGGCAAAGGTTTGGGTATTTTCCACTCTCAGATTTTGAGCAACCGGGTGCATGGGGAAGTCCCTACAGCATGAACTCTCTAGCCTGGCTTTCATTGCATTAAGGAACAATGATGGATAACCGGAATCCACACTTGTGTTTCCTGCTGGTGCCTTTTCAGGTTTCCCTCAACACAACATGTACAAATTATTGATGCATGTAGAGCCATAAAAATAGAATTGACATTAGTAGGGTCAAAGATTTTCATAATTCATTTATCTCAATAATGAAAATGCAGCAAAGAATCCTGTGGCACCTTATAGACTAACAGATGTTTTGCAGCATGANATAATGAAAATGGCATTTTTCTGTTTGTGAAGAGTGAGCAATCCGATTCACCCATGAGAACATCCTCCAGTTGTGCATGTAATGTCTCATATTAACATTGTCTCTCCATCCAGGCATTTGTAATGCGATCTTCACCATAGACCCTGGGCACCTACAGGAAGGCAGGGGAATACACGGTACATGCAGGAGACACTGTTCTGCCTCCGAGTTGGACACCTTCTCCCCCTACTCCATGTCAGATTCCAACTCAACCGACTTCACAAACCCCTCCACCTTCATCCTGCTGGGCATTCCTGGCCTGGAGATGGCCCATGTCTGGATTTCCATCCCCTTCTGCACCATGTACGCCATAGCCGTCTTGGGGAACTTCATCATCCTGTTCATCGTGAAGACGGAGCCGAGCCTCCATGGGCCCATGTACTATTTCCTCTGCATGCTGGCTGTCACTGACCTCGTCCTGTGCACGTGCACGATTCCCAAAATGCTGAGCATCTTCTGGTTCAATTCCAGGGAGATAGATTTCAGTGCCTGCCTCACCCAGATGTTCTTCATTCATTGCTTCTTTGCAATTGAGTCTGGGATCTTCCTGGCCATGGCTTTTGATCGCTACGTGGCCATCTGCGATCCCCTGAGACATTCCACCACCCTGAGAAACCCCGTGGTGGCCAAGATCGGCCTGGCTGTGATGTTGCGCGGCAGCATTTTTGCACTGCCCTGTCCCTTGCTGGCAAGGCGGTGGCCATATTGCAGAACCAACATCATCCCCCACACATGCTGCGAGCACATAGCAGTGGTGAATCTGGCCTGTGCTGACATCCGCATCAGTAGTTACTACGGCCTCACTGTGGCAAACTTGGTCATCTGTCTAGATATGTTTTTTATAGCTGTGTCCTATACCCAGATCCTCAGGGCCATCTTCAGCCTCCCCACAAAGGACGCCCGGCTCAAGACTTTTGGAACCTGTGGCTCCCATCTCTGTGCCATTTTAGCCTTTTACATCCCAGGTCTCTTCTCTGTCCTCACGTATCGGTTTGGCCACCATGTGGCCCTGAATTTCCACGTTCTCTTTGCTAATGTGTGCCTCCTGGTGCCCCCCATGCTAAATCCCATCATTTTCGGTGTGAGGACGAAACAGATCCGGGACAGGCTGCTCCGGCTTTTTACTCATAAAGGGGCCTAAAGTTTTCTCCTGGTGCTCTGGCTCTCAGCCCGAGCTCCGCACGGAGCTGGCTTGTGACATGGTGCTGGGCCCTGTTCCCTGGATCACATACTGGACAGTCAGAGAGACATTAAACACTTTCTTGACCTTACTGTGATGTCTTAGCATGACAAAGTGGGGAACTGGTCTGTGTACAACACACTGAGTTGACAGCTTTCAAATTGCTGGTAACTTGACCCCCAAGGCAACACCCCTTGCCCCACCTCTTCCACTAAGGCCCTGCCCCTGCTCTGCCTCTTCCCCCCCAAAGGCCATGCCCCTGTCACTTGCTCCTCCTGTCTCCCTATCACTCACTGGATCATCTCCATGTCCCTCCCCCTCTGCTGCAAGGGCACCACTTCAGATTTTGTAGGGCTGACAACTTTAACCATGATCCAAGGGACTACTTAGGCACTCAAAACTCTATTTTTTTTGGCAGATAACTTACCAAATAGCTGACAGGAGCACTGTATCTAATTCCTATATAAATACAAAGAAAAATAAATAAATATAAGACCCACCTATCTCTAGTACTAACATATTCTGACATCTTGTTGCAAGTCACTTAAGGGACACTGCTTAGGTTTAAAATTTTAATGCATAGACTTACTTTGTTACTAACTCTGTGGAGAAGGAGCCCCTGTCAGCCACCCCTCCTCCCCCCCCCCCCCCCCCCCCCCCCCCCCCCCCCCCCCCCGGTTCTATTTCAGCTCTGGGAGGGAAGAGGGTTCTGATGTATTATAGCAGGCAACAGAATGAACATACTGGGTAAGACAAATGGTCCATCTAGCCCAGTATCGTGTTTTCTGACAGTGGCCAATACCACGTGCTTCAGAGGGAATGAACAGAAGAAACAATCATCAAGTGATTCACCCCTGTCACCCACTCCCAGGTTGTGGAAAACAGATGCTATGGATATGCAGAACGTGGTGTTGGACCCCTGCCCATCCAGGCCAATAAAAAATGATGGCTCTATTGTCCATGAACTTATCTAGTTCTTATTGGAATCTGTGAATAAATCATTTCTTTTGTTTGTTTTAAATCTGCTGCCTATTTCATTGGGTGATCCCTAGTTTTTGTGTTATGAGAAGGAGTAAGTAACACTTCCTTATTCAATTTCTCCACACCTGTCATGATTTTATAGAACCTCTATCATATCCCTCCTTAGTCATCCCTTTCCCAAGCTGAAAAGTCCCAATCTTTTTAATCTCTCCTCATACAGAAGGCATTCTATACCCCTAATCATTTCTGTTGCCCTTCTCTGTACCTTTGCCACTTCCAATATATCTTTTTTTGAGATTGGGCGACCAGATCTGTACGCAGTATTTAACATGTAGATAATAGAATCATAGAACTGGAAGGGACCTCGAGAGGTCATCAAGTCCAATGATGGAGATTCCACAACCTCCCTAGGCAATTTATTCCAGTGCCTAACCAACCTGATAGTTAGGAAGTTTTTCCTAATGTCCAACCTAAACTTCCATTGCTGCAATTGAAGTCCATTGCTTCTTCTCCTATCAGAGGTTAAGAAGAACAACTTTTTTCCCTCCTCCTTGTAACAACCTTTTAGGTATTTGAAAATTGCTATCATGTCCCCCCTCAGTCTTTTCTTTTTCAGTCTAAGCAAACCCAGTTCTTTCAATCTTTCCTCATAGGTCAAGTTTTCCTGACCCCTAATCATCTTTGTTGGTCTTCTCTGGACTCTCTTCAATTTGTCCATATCTTTCCTGAAATGTGGTGCCGAGAACTGGACATAATATTCCAGTTAAGGCCTAATCAGCGCAGATGTATCAAGATTTATAGAGGCAATATGATCTTTTCTGTCTTATTATCTATCCCTTTCCTAATAATTCCCAATATTCTGTATGCTTTTCTGATTGCCACTCTTCTTTTCAGAGAACTATCCAGAAGGACTACAAGATTTTTTTTTCTTTCTAATTTAGACCCTACATTTTGTCTGTATAGTTGGGATTATATTTTGCCATGTGCATTATTTTGCATTTATCAACACTGAATTTCATCTGCCATTGTGTTGCCCCATTACCCAGTTTTGTGAGATCCCCTTGTACACTTTCACAATCTGCTTTGGATTCAACAATCTTGATTTAGTTTATATCATGTGCTAATTTTGCCACCTCACTCTTTATCTCTTTTTCAAGATCATTGATAAGTATGTTGAACAGCACTGGTTCCAGTATAGACCCCTGGGGGACAGCACTATTTACCTCTTTCCATTCTCACCTGGTATTCTTACCCTTCTTTCCTATCTTTTAATTGGAGTGTCTGGCATTGATTTCAGGATCATCTAACAAGCCTTAATTTAATGTAATGACTAGCCGTTAGTTATCCTAATCATCCTGCCTCTGTTCATAAACAAACTTCCTGCCCCAAAGGCAGAAGCTGGGAGCACCTGTGTATAAATAAGTTGGTCATTAAAGACTATCAGCCCTAACAAGATCTCGCCCAGACAGAAGAGAGGAGTAACTGCATTCTAGATAAAGCCAGTTTTCTCCAGCGTCTCAGCAGTAGGGTGAGCGTGGAAGGAATGGAAGCACCCCAGAAGAATGAAAAAAGAGATGTGGTGTAGGACCAGCCCTTTAAAAACACAGAGAGTGGATGAGACAGAAGAAGCTGGGGCAGGACAGAGGCACAAGGGCAGCAGAGGGGACTCTTTGGTTGCAGGGCTCTGGCTGCAGCAGAGAGACAGACTCCAGCTGGAGAAGAAGCCATGAGCTGCAGGACGTGGCCCCTGGACACTCTAGATGGCTCTTACCAAATCCAACATAATGCTTCAGGGCGGTGAGGATACCGAGGCAGGGAATGACTTGCAGGTATTCTATTGAATTCAACTAGATATGGATATTTCTTGTTCTGTCTAAAGTTGAGGAACTGTTTTAGCAACCCCTTTTGCAAGGTCTGGGTCTTTTCGGTTTAATGACCCTGTGACCCAAAAGAGAGAAACTGGAACCAAAGTGTTCCAACCAGGGAGGTCTGGGAAGGGTGTGCTGAAGCAATTGGAGAGTCTGGGGAACTGAGCCAAAACGAGACTCAGGGCCTTGGAGCTTGCTGAGCAGGTCTCTGCTCCAAGAGGGAGGCACTAGAATGAAAGCTTCATCCCGAGAGCGGGCCTAGAAACCCAGAGCCAGAGGCAGGGCCTGAACGCTGATGCAACTCAAAATCACAAGGATCCAGTGTGTGGGACCCAGACACAACCACCTGGGGGGTGCCTTGAGTGGGGCTGCGATAGGAAACCTGGAGCTGCTACAAAGAAGCTAGGGGACTTTGAGTGGAAGGGGAGTGGGTCTGGCTGGGTCTGTGTCCAAAAGATATTCGCTTCATCCAAATGTGGTTAATCTGCGCACAGTGTTTCCCTGAGTGCTCTGGTTCCCAGATGGATCCAACCGGATTCCCCTGAAGGAAATATTTCCTGAACCCGGAAGTTCTGGTTTGGAATCAGGGAGAGGCTTTGTCTTTCCCTTCAATTCAGTTACTTCCCATCTCTTTCTCTCTCTCTCCCTCTCTCCATGCATTTGCATCCATCTCGCCCTTTCCTTTGTAACTCACCCAACACACACACACGCCTCCCTCTCTCTGCCACTTCTAATGTGCATCCCACCCTAGGAACCAGTTACAAATGGCCAAGGGGTTATTTTTAACGTGACTTCAGTGGCAATTGCAGATGTAGCACTGCAAATCGCTGCAGCTGAGAGCTGATCTGGCTGGGCAAGGAGCCGGGTGCATTAGTCTGGGTATTAATCAGAGTAAAACGAATTCCCTGGCCATCAAGCAACCTTAGGGTTGCCAACTCGGTCGGACCGGATGAATTTTCAGCAATGGTGTCCGGTCCTTCCCGTCCGACTAAGTTGGCAACCCTAAGCAACCTGCAGCTGCAAACTGCAACCAGCTCAGTATGAACCTATATGGAGGGATTGCTGGGCAGGTGGCAGCTTCATAGACAGGGCTGGAGGCTGCTCGAAAGCTGTGGGTACTTGACCAGGAGCAACTGCTGCCCTGCTCAATTCCACAGCCTTTGTGGGGATGTCCTGGCAGCAGGCTTGCTACAAAGCTGCAGATCTATAGAACAATGGGCACCTCACCTCCCATGGATGGGAGCGATATGGAGGGGGCTGAGGAAAGCTGAGGAACTCTGGGCTGATGTTTTCCATGCTTGTGGGCTCCAGAAGCTGCTTCATATCAAGGGGCTGCACAAGATCAGGAGAGAGGATATATTGAACCCAGCAACCACCCCCATCAACTGTGTCAGTTTTGGTAGCTTTCTTGCTGGGGACACAATACTAGAGTGCAAGACCAGCAAATTCTAAATTGGGCATACTGAGGAATGCCACTACAGGACGACCTATTACATGGACACCAGAAGCTTTGGTAACACAAGACTGCGTGAATATATAACCAGACCCCTTAAGCCCCTTCCCACAGATCGACCTGGGAAGCGCTTGGTTTGCAAGGAGGTGACATTCTGGCCATGCAGTGAAGATCTTGAAGATGACTGATGGGATGAATGGCTCCCAAGATACTGTGGCAAAAGGATTGTTGATCCAGTAATGTGTGAGAGGCTGAGGTCTGACAAAGAGAAAGCACAGGTGACACTTGCTGAACAAGGAAAGTGAGAGGGACATTTTCAGAGGGTCACGTATTGCACATGTGATGGGTAGCAGGGTTCGTTCAATTTCCATTGCTCTGTACTTCAGGTTGCTTTTCTCCTGTGGTATGGACCAGAATGCAGTCTTTTCAGGACATGGATGCATGTCTCATATAAAATACAAAATTAGATCTCAGAGAAGTCTAGTTGTATAAATATATTGCTGTAAACCTCTATACACCAAAGCAACACCCCCATATTCACCACTGTTGTGTAATTGCAAAAAATCTTGTACAAAATATGTCATGCCAGCTTTCTAGGGGAAAGTTGTGGTTTGCTGAATATGATTATCCTATTTGTATGCATGTATCACTTTTGTATCTGAAGTTATCAGTACTGACAATGTGCCTGTATTTCAAATGTGTTTGTTCCTGTGGTAGCTCCCACAAGGTAGCTTACATCCAGTCTACCCAGCACATTGGGAATGGACTATTCAAGTTGATGGCACATCAATGAACACAATGGGACATGGAAAAAGCTTATCCCCACCTGATGGACTTTCCTGTGGACGTTCTAGCCTGAATATGGGTAATGGTCCCTGCTATGATTCATGAAAGCATGGAAGGGCATGTGACCAGCTTATGTGATTCTGGACTCCATCTTTTTTCTGTACTTTTCAACTAAGCATGCGGGGGGTTTTGTTTGGGACAATGAAGTTGAAAAAAGACTTTGACTGGGGAGGTGGTTGCAGAAAACCCGGCCCATGTATGGAAGAATGGAGAACTGTTTGCACCATCAGGGTGAGACAGTGCTTGATTCAAAACCTGTCTCATTTATAGCACACAGATAGCAATTTTGCTTTATGGTAATTGTCACGGAGAGTGGGGGAGTCAGGGCCCTGCACCCCTCTTCCTGGGATTCACTGTGACTCTCAGCCAGCCAGTAAAACAGAAGGTTTATTGAGACGACAGGAACACAGTCCAAAACAGGTCTTGCCGGTACAGACAACAGGACCCCTTTAGTTAGGTCTATCTGGGGCCCCAGGGAGGCCCCGGCCTCGCTGGGAAGCCTAAGCCCCGTCAGGCTCCCCCTTCATTCCTAGCCAGCTTCCAAAACTGAAAAACTCCTTCCAGGCGTCTCCTGTCTCCCTTCCCCCCCGGCTCCTCCCCCAGCCTTTGTCCTTTGTCTGAATTCCCAGTCAGAGGTGTTACCTGGTCTCCAACTCCCCTCCTGGGTTCTCATGTTACATGCTCAGGTATCTCCCTGCCCCCATGCAGGCAGTCCCAGCCAAGCTCCCCTGCAACCTTCCCCCTCAGTATTCAAAGAACACCACAAAACATTCCCACTTCGTCACAGTAATCTACTTTGATCTGTACACTTGTTACTTATAATCAATTAATATCTATCTTTCTGTACTTAATGCATCTGATGTACATTTTTTACATAAAACAATCTGTTGTTTGAAGTGTAAAGGCAAATCTGCTCAGGAAATCTGCTGCTGCTTTGTTCTCTCCACATTGACGGAGGGATGGACTGTGTATTTAACTTGCACTGGTCAAGAGAGTATAGCTGTAGAGTCCTAGGCTGGGGATCTGGGGGGAACTGGCTGAAACCTCTCTATTCTTACTTCATGAGTGGCTGGCAAAAGCATTCACATAACTCAGTTGGGTGTGTCCCTGCCTGTGGATATTTGTGTGAGTGCAGCACCTGGAGGGGTTTGCAGCTTTTCCCATTATCACACTGTGATTGGGGTCCCAGACTGGTATGCCAGAGCGCTCAGTGATACCCCAGTTCCAGGTTGCAGCCTGCGGACGTCTGTCATAGTAGCGCGGCAAAGAGGGTGAAATCCACAATTTGTTCTGAGGAGATTTGCTCTTCATACACTGGTGTGGAGATTTTAATGTAGATTGTATGTGTGGTGGCTGGAGATCAGTTTAAGAGGTTACCAGTTTATTATTTTCTATTTGCTTATTTCAGGAATGGGAAGTAGGGGCAGAAGAGTAGGAAGATGAGTGAAAACAGTGAATCAGTTGTGAAATTGGAGCACTTTGGATTACAGACAGTAGAAAAACAACAAAAGGAGAATTCTGCAGATAAAGTAGAGAGAGGCGGCCAGAGAGGAGGCTGAACACAGAAGGGCTATGGCACTAAAACAAGAAAAAACTGAGGAGAAAGAGAGAGAGCAGAAATACCAGTTGATCTTGCTGGAAAAGCAGAACCAGAGCCCTCCTACTCCAGTGATTCCCACCTCTCCAAAAATCCACAAATGGGAACCATTGTGTCCTGCATATAACGAGACAGGTGACATTGCTGAATACTTTACTACCTTTGAGAGACTTTGTGTGATTCATAAGATTCCTGACGACCAAAATATGCCCTGTTTAGTTGCAAAGTTGACTGGAAAAGCTCTGTATATATTCAATAAATTGCCAGTTGAGGATTCTTTAGAGTACCCCTTAAGCATATAGAGCAAAATGTAGGAATCTTAAGAAGGGTGCTGGTATGAGTAATGTGGAATATGTAAACAAATGAAAGATTTGACGGGAAAGTGGGCAAGGAGTAAAGGGGTTACAGGCTTTGAAGGAATGTTTGACCTTGTTGCTCAGGCCATGCCTTAAACATATGTAAAGATGTTGCAACATAGTGATAATGGGATAAGAAGGTAAAAACTCTGGATGGGATGGCTTCTCTAACTGATGATTTGAGCAAACACAGGCATCTATTGTGAAAAATCCACAGAGAGAGGGGTTTAAACTTGGTAGGATGCAAGGTTCAAGTTTAATCCTGGGAAGCAAGAGGCTGGCTGAGAGGCTGGGCACTCACCTCTCCAAAACCATTCCTATAATCCCTGACCTAAATCTCCTGTAAAAACAGAAGAGCTGAGAATTGCTACCATTGTAATTCCACTGCTCACCTGAACAATAAATGCCCTGTGCTGGGGGGAAGCAGGCAGCAGGTATCTTATGTGAAGGCTGCGACCCTGAGCACAGAAGCACCTCGGGCGTCTGTCACTTGTCAAATTGGGTTTCTAAAATTAGCCTATATACAAGGCATGAAGCACATAAAGGCGGTCAGCATTAATGGCAAGGAACACCTTGGGTGGGAAGATCCGGGGCAGAAATTTGTGTGGTTAGGTGAAATGTAATACAAGATGGGGATATACTGCCAGGATAGATTCCGGTGCTTTTCTAAGTGGACGGATAGAAAATCCTTGTGTCTTTGGCTAAAGTGCACATAGAAACAGAGGACAGGTCTTCACTACCCGCAGGATCGGCGGGTAGTGATCGATCTATCGGAGGTCGATTTATCGCGTCTAGTGTATACGCGATAAAATCGATCCCCGATCGTGCTCCCCGTCGACTCCAGAACTCCAGCTCACGAGAGGCGGAAGCGGAGTCGACGGGGGAGCGGCAGCGGTCGACTCGCCACCGTCCTCACAGCCAGGTAAGTCGACCTAAGATTCGCATAGCTGAAGTTGCATATCTTAGGTTAACTCCCCCGACCCCGCTAGTGTAGACCTGGGCAGAGAGTTTGGACGCTGTATGGAGGAGGTAGTAAACAATTATACTATTTATGTGCTATTTGGCAATGATTTCTTCCGTGTAGCTTAGGATGTTAAGGGGACCCCAGAAGGAAAGGTAAATCCCAGGAATGGGAGAAAGTCTTCTCAATTGCTATGCAGCAGAGCAAAACGGCATCCTTCCAGGGGCTGGGGGTGGGGGTGAGACCAGCTCCTGCCCTGCAGCTGAAGGCTTTGTCTCCTCAGAGAGAGAGGAGTGTGTATTGCCTGCCCTTCCTGTTGGGTTTGGACTCACCACCGCTGGAGCCTCCCGCTGGTCACTCCAGGAATTAGCTCTGTTCAGCTGTGGAGCGCCCTCTGCAGGTGGTGTGTCGCCCGTTGTCTGCTGTGCTGTTTGGGACCCGCGTTGCTCCCCACTTGGCGGTGTCCTCTTCAGGACACTGCCATCCAGGAGTGCCCACTACTCCATTCTCACCCTCTTCTGGGTGTATATGAGCAGTCCTAGTCCACACCTGCCTTTGTGGCCACCTGCTATCCCAAAATCTAGTCCCTTGCCTCAGGGACAAGGTGCAGTCCATTGGCCACGCTCCCTCATGGCAAAGTGTGGTATAAGGGAAGTGGAGGGTACCCAGGCCTGCCCGCTACTCTGGATGCAAATCAGGGACTGAGTAATTAACTTACCAGAATCCAGAACCTGTTGTATTCAAGATGAGGGGACATTTCCCATGGGAGTACATGCTTCCATGCTGATGATGCTCATTAAAAAAAGTATTAATTAAATTTGCGACTGAACTCCTTGGGGGAGAATTGTATGTCTCCTATTCTGATTTACCCACATTCTGCCATATATTTCATGTATCAGAGGGGTAGCCATGTAAGTCTGTGTCCACAAAAACAACAAAGAGTCCGGTGGCACCTTAAAGACTAACAGATTTATTTGGACATAAGCTTTCGTGGGAAAACCCCCCCTTCGTCAGATGCATGGAGTGAAAATTACAGATACAGGCATAAATATACTGGCACATGAAAAGAATCTCCTTTCCCTTTTTACAAGTGGAGAACCAGTGCTGACAAGGCCAATTCAGTCAGGTTGGATGTGGCCCACTCCCAATAATTGATGAGGGGGTGTCAATACCAAGAGAGGGAAAGTTGCTTTTGTAATGAGCCAGCCACTCCCAGTCCCTATTCAAGCCCAAATCGATGGTGTTAAGTTTGAAAATGAATTGCAGCTCTGCAGTTTCTCTTTGTAGTCTGTTTTTGAAGCTTTTTTGTTGCAGGATGGCTACTTTTAAATCTGTTTCTGAGTGTCCAGGGAGATTGAAGTGTTCTCCTACTGGTTTTGGTATTTTACTATTCCTGATGTCTGATTTGTGTCCATTTATTCTTTCATGTAGAGACTGTCCGGTTTGGCCAATGTACATGGCAGAGGGGCATTGCTGGCACATGATGGCATATAGCACATTAGTAGATGTGCAGGTGAATGAGCCCCGGATGGTGTGGCTGATGTGGTTGGGTCCTATGATGGTGTCGCTAGAGTAGATATAGGGACAGTCTGCAGCTGGGGTATTGTGTCCATCAGCTGCTCTAACTAGCCCTCCCATCACTGAGCAGCCCCCTCCACCCTGTACAACCCTGCTTGTGTATATCCTGTGACAGGCCCTGGGAGCACATCTCTGGTGAACCTGTGCTAGCTGGGGGCTGGAGAGGGACCTGGAGGAGATGTAGAGGCAGAGAAATTGTGGGTGGGTAGGTGGGCCTAGCTCAGAGTGGATCACTCAGATCTGTGTCTAACTTTGGGGATCCCTGGATTCTGGGTCCCCCTTTTCATTCCTTAGGGAGAAGGGAAAGGACCTGCCCTCTTGGAAGAATTTTAGAGAAATCCATTGGAAGTCTCATGGAATATCCTTTCCATTCTTCTTCTTATTAATTATTATTATTATTATTATTATTATTATTATTATTATTATTTTATTTCAGCAAGATCACAGCTTTGACAGCATCATTGTTGCCACTCAGCCACCCCGAGGTAGGTATGTGACTAATCGGAACCATATGAACAGTGATGACAAGCCCAGATTCCAGGAATAGAGCCTGCAGCAGGGCTGGTGCTGCTGACCAATTAGGTAGCATCACCTCTCATCTCATTGGCTGTGATGGGGGTTAAAGCTGGTGCACACTAAGTTAAGCAGCTGAGGTTCCCTAATGGCCAAGTGGCCCCCAAGGGAATGTGCAGGCATGCTTCATAAAGACAGCCGCCTCCCTGTCTGAACAGATACTGCCTGCTGCCCTGCAACCTCTCCGATGACTCCTTGTCCTTTAGGGTGAAGACCTCTCATGTCAGTGGCTCCCCTTCTAGTGGGAATTGGGTACGTTGGCAGGTTTCACTATATTTAAAATGTAAAGTGAAGGGTAAAGGCTGCAGGCTGATTCCGTTTGCAGATGTTCTGTGCAGAGGCAGAGGACACAGCTGGGCTGTCGGGGTGACTCAGTGACAGGGGCTGGAGGGCAGGGAGAGCTAGAGAGATTGGGAACCCCTCCCCTACATCTGCCCAAACTGCATGGTGGATTATTCAACCTCAACATGTTAAAACCCCGATTTACCAAGTCAGGATGTCTCAAGCGGTTCCTTTTCTTCCAGTGCCCTGTGCTCTCGGTCTGATTCTGCCAGGGACTGAGCGAGAGGAGACCCCACGGAATATCAGTGACTAGTTCCCAAATCGCCTCAGGTTTATTTGCCTCTGGAAATTTTATCAGCAAATGCATTTTCAATTATTCTATTCTCTGACTTGATTGTGAAGGCAGGAATTCAGAGCTGTGTTGCTCCGTGGTAACAGGTCCGACAGGACATATTTCTGTTTCCTGATTGGCTGAAGGCTCTAGCATCTCTGCCCTGTAGAGTTACAGGGCTACTGCCATCTCTGCCCCCTCCCTGGTTTCCAAATCCTGCGGTCCTCCCACCCTCAGACTGGGCCCTGAGCTACCGCACATTACAGGTCGACCGTGCTTACTGGGCAGGTCCCTGTGGGTTTGGCACCTGTGGTTCTTCCCTCTAGGAGTGGTGAGACGAGTGACCAGCCAGCCCTCTAGAACCAAAATACTGTTTATTCTGAAGAGTAGGAAGAAAGTGTAACATGGGAGAATAAGAGGGTTTTCAAAGAACTGTCTGTATATGTCTCTGACCCCAAGCCCTGAAACTCTGATGGGGATCCAAGCAGGCCAAGGTCCTTTAGATTTCCTGAGCAGTGTCTGTGAGGGTCAGTCTGAAGAGCTTCTCAGCAATAGCTGCCCCACCTCTGGACAGACTCCCAGTCCTGGCGAACGAAGCTGTGTAACATGGCTGGAGCCTGGAAATAGGCTCTTCCCAGCTTGTAGCTCTGGTGTTGTCTCTCAGCTTCCCTGAAGTGCTAACGGAGAGATGGCTTTTCTTGAGCTGTTACTTCCCTACCACCTTGTTTTCCAGCAGCCTCTTATTAAACTAAGAGAAGCGGTACTGGTTTAACCTAATATAGCCTTGACATAAACATCCCAATTGTTAACCCAATATAGCTGTACAGCAAACATCCCCAGAACTGTGTTTAACTCACACATTCATTAAGGCAGCTCAGCTCCATGTCTGTCCCAATACCGTTCCCAGGTGGTATGGATTTTGTGAATACACGACATAGACAGTCAGGGTGAGAAAGAGTAATAGACTTCTTTTGTGTGTGAAATGAAGTTCCATTTCAGTGATTTCTCATGTACTAGAGCAGGGGTCGGCAACCTTTCAGAAGTGCTGTGCCGAGTCTTCATTTAGTCACTCTAATTTAAGGTTTTGCGTGCCAGTAATACATTTTAACGTTTTTAGAAGGTCTCTTTCTATATGTCTATAATATATAACTAAACTCTTGTTGTATGTAAAGTAAATAAGGTTTTTAAAATGCAGAGCTCCCCGGACCAGTGGCCAGGACCCGGGCAGTGTGAGTGCCACTGAAAATCAGCTCGTGTGCCGCCTTCGGCACGCGTGCCACAGGTTGCCTACCCCTGTACTAGAGAGTGAGAGCTCAGGGAATGTATATTTTCTATACTGATCCCAATGGCTGTTACCACTCCGGATACAGGCTACAGACTGACAGCACAGAACCTGAGGAGAACCAGTCAGCTATTAACCCAGGGACAGAGGTGCTACTAGACTTTTGTTTGCTGACAAGTGACTGAATGAGGGCTGAAATGCAGGGCCGCCCAGAGGATTCAGGGGGCTTGGGGCAAAGCAATTTCGGGGGCCTCTTCCATAAAAAAAAGTTGCAATACCATAGAATACTATATTCTCGTGGGGGCCCCTGCGGGGCCCGGGGCCTGGGGCAAATTGCCCCATTTGTCCCTCCCTCTCTGGGCGGCCCTGCTGAAATGCATAATCTGTTCAGGTTGTGAAGAAATCCAGATGACAGACACTACATTTGTAGACCCATTCTAACTTGGGAAATCATCTCTGAAAGCAGATCAGAGGGGAAAGGATGGGTTGACATGTGTCTGATAAAGTACAGATGTGTAAACATTATGCCAAAACTTTTCATTGTAAAACAAATTTGATAAATTAAACTGTCATGACCTGCCTGTATATTGAAAGCCAGCAGCAGAGTGGTTGGAATCTCTACAGGAAGGAGCAGGGGTAACTTTACTGCTTAATGGCTTTTGCTTTTGAAAGTATATCAGAAGTGCTCCACATACTGTTTGCAAAGGGTTTATGCTATGAAATCATTTTCAGTGAATAGCTACATGATACTGTCTCCTGGTGACTGACCAGAAGCTGTGTCTAACACTTACATTCAGGGTCATGCACACAATCCCTCTGCAATACCTGTGCAAGACTTTTCAAAAAGTCCCGTGAGAACAGAACCGCTGGTCTGTGGTTCAGCAGAGTAGAGCTGAGGTATAGGAAAGGAGAGTATAATAGTGGTTGTATTGTACGGGGAGACTTTGGCAAACCAGTAAAGTGCCTAAAACCACTATGAATTATTGTTAAAAAGCAACCTAAGTCAGCGAGCTTTAAATTGGCCATTCAGCAAACTCAGCTTGACCAAGGCAGGAGGGGAGGGGGTTTTGGGGTGCAATGGAAGGGGCAGCTTGACCCCGCATCCTTCCTGGTAAGAATTGTGTTGAAGTTGCTGATACATGCATTTTAAAAGCGCAGGAATGTCTATTGGGGTCTCAGAGCTGCAGACTCTGGAAACACCCACATCCGGTTAATCAATAATCAGAAGGAACCTCTTGCTTGAAACTGCTTACTTAACAAGGTTTCTTTAAGGGACATGTCATTCTATTACTAGTGTATAAATAAGGGGAAGAAGCTTGAGACAGTTGGACTCGTTTGGGGACTCTTTTGGACTCTCCCTCTGGATACATCTTGCGGTCCACACCGGTAGACGGAAGATTTGGCCACCGGAAGCCTGCCACTGTGTCACTCGAGAGCCACACTCAGCTTTGGTAATTATCAAGGGTTGGGGGTGTTTTACTAATCTTGTTGCAGACGTGTGTAAGCGCTTCAGACTAGTAAAGTTTAGCTTTAAGTGAAAGCACTCTTGTGTTGTCCTGTTTCTGCAGCCATCTATCGGTCGGACGGCCGTGTCTCCCCTGATATATTTCCTGACACCACCTCGCACAGAGTAAAAGTTACCAAGAGCTTTGGGTTGCAAGAACCCCGGGTAACAGTATGTAACCTTCCCCCATAACCTCTTACACTAGCATGGCTGTAGTAACTTCCACACTCAACTAGATAGTAGTGAAAACCTAGTGTTTGCACTATTCACCCACGAGTGAAGTGAACCCCCCACTCCGAAGCTGAAGTAACTTTCTGTGTTTGCTTGTAACTTACCAGATATATACAGACACTTGCACAGGGAAAGGATGCAGGTCCCGTGAGGAGGTCGAATAGCCTGCAGGATGATCAAACTCTCTAGATTATGTAAATGCTGACCAGGCAAAGCACTTCATCTTCTGTTGGAGGGATTCTTGGGGGTCACAGTGTATCACTGGGAGCATGTGGTAAGGGAAAGTTAATACAGCTCCATTCTAATCGAATTTACACATGTAAATATGGAGTTATGCCATGGATGTCAATGTTACTGAATTCAGAACCTGGACGTGAGAATTTATCCAATCTTCAGAGAATCATAGAATCATAGAACTTAAGATCAGAAGGGACCATTATGATCATCTAGTCTGACCTCCTGCATGATGCAGGCCACAAGAGTTGACCCACCCACTCCTGAAATAACTCTCACCCTTGACTCAGCTGTTGAAGTCCCCAAATCATGATTTGACGACTTCAAGCAGCAGATAATCCTCTAGCAAGCGACCCCTGCCCCATGCTGCGGAGGAAGGCGAAAAACCTCCAGGGCCTCTGCCAATCTACCCTGGAGGAAAATTCCTTCCCGACCCCAAATATGGCGATCAGCTGAACCCCGAGCATGCGGCCAAGATTCTCCATCCAGACACTTAGGAAAAGACTTTCAATATCCCAACATTTATCATCGGTACTAACTACCAGCGGTGGCACATTATTGACCTATTGAGTAAATCAAGTTATCCTATCAAACCATTCCCTCCATAAACTTATCAAGCTTAGTCTTAAAGCCGGAGAGGTCTTTCGCCCCCACTATGTCCCTCGGCAGGCCATTCCAGTATTTCACTCCTCTGACGGTTAGAAACCTTCGCCTAATTTCAAGCCTAAACTTCCCAACTGCCAATTTATATCCATTTGTTCTCGTATCCACATTAGCACTGAGCCGAAATAATTCCTCTCCCTCCCTGATATTGATCCCTCTGATATATTTAAAGAGAGCAATCATATCTCCCCTCAACCTTCTTTTGGTTAAGGAAAACAATCCGAGCTCCTCAAGTCGCCTTTCATACGACAGGCTTTCCATTCCTCGAATCATCCTAGTGGCCCTTCTCTGTACCCTTTCCAGTTTAAGTTCATCCTTCTTAAACATGGGAGACCAGAACTGCACACAGTACTCCAAATGAGGTCTCACCAGCGCCTTGTATAACGGGACTAGCACCTCCTTATCTCTACTAGAAATACCTCGCCTAACGCAACCCAAGACCGCATTAGCCTTTTTGACGGCCACATCACATTGCCGACTCATAGTCATCTTGCGATCGACCAGGACTCCGAGGTCCCTCTCCTCGTCCGTTACTTCCAACAGGTGCGTCCCCAGCCTATAACTATAATTCTTATTAGTCATCCCTAGATGCATAACCTTACACTTCTCACTATTAAATTTCATCCTATTACTAATACTCCAGTTTACCAGGTCATCCAAATCCCCCTGGAGGATATCCCTATCCTTCTCCGAATTGGCAATACCTCCCAACTTCGTGTCATCCGCAAACTTTATCAGCCCACTCCTACTTTCGGTTCCGAGGTCAGCGACGAATAGATTGAATAACATCGGACCCAAAACCGAACCCTGAGGAACCCCACTGGTAACCTCCCTCCAACCCGACAGCTCCCCTTTCAGTACGACCCTCTGCAGTCTCCCCTTTAACCAGTTCTTTATCCACCTCCGGAATTTCATTTCGATCCCCATCCTTTCCAATTTACGCAGTAATTCTTCATGCGGTACCGTATCGAACGCCTTACTGAAATCAAGATATATCAGATCCACCGCATTGCCCTTATCTAAAAAATCTGTTACGTTCTCAAAGAAGGAGATCAGGTTGGTTTGGCACGATCTACCTTTCATAAAACCATGTTGTAATTTGTCCCAATCGCCATCGACCTCAAGGTCCGTAACTACTTTCTCCTTCAATATTTTTTCCATGACTTTGCACACTACAGATGTTAAACTAACAGTCCTGTAGTTACCCGGGTCACTTTTTTCCCCCTTCTTGAATATAGGAACTACATTAGCTAACCTCCAGTCAAACGGTATAACACCCGAGTTTAGAGATTCATTAAAAATTATCGCTAACGGGCTCGCAATTTCACTCGCCAATTCTTTTAATATTCTAGGATGAAGGTCATCCGGGCTGCCCGATTTACTGCTGTTAAGCTGTTCAAGTTTGGCTCGTACCTCGGATACTGTAATGTCTACCCCCCCCTTCATTCCCATCAGTCACGCCGCCACTGTTCACAAGCCCTTCAGTAGCCTCATTAAATACCGAGGCAAAATATTCGTTTAGATATTGTGCCATGCCTAGATGATCCTTAATTTCCACCCCGTCTCCATTCTTAAGCGGTCCCACTTCTTCTTTCTTGGATTTCTTCCTATTTATATGGCTAAAAAACCTTTTACTATTGTTTTTAATTCCCTTCGCAAGATCTAGATCTATCTCCACCCGGCTTTTGGCCTTTCTAACCGCATCCCGATACCCTCTGACCTCCATAAGGTAGGTTTCTTTGCTGATCCCTCCCATCTTCCATAGAATCATAGAATCATAGAATCATAGAATCATAGAATCTCAGGGTTGGAAGGGAC
>QXTE01000283.1:734700-812896 GCA_003942145.1 Platysternon megacephalum | reverse complement strand
TCTGGTCTAAAACTGCTACCTACAACCCTTTTTCCCTTTCTCGGGATACAGGCCTCAGATAGTTCCTGCAACCTCAACCTGAAATAATCCCACGCCTCTTCCGCCTTTAAATCTCTAAATACGTTTGCCCAATCCACTTTCTTAACTAGCTGCCTTAATTTAGTAAAGTTAGCCCTCTTTAAATCATAAACCTTAGTCTCAGATGCATTTTTGTTTATACTTCCATTTAGTTTGAACCGAATTAGCTCATGATCACTCGAGCCAAGGCTGTCCCCTACAACCATTTCCTCAACAAGGTCCTCACTACTCACCAAAACCAAATCTAAAATGGCATCCCCCCTCGTCGGTTCAGCAACCACTTGATGAAGGAATTCATCAGCTATCACTGGAAAGAGGCAGTGAGATAATTTGGACTCTCAGGAGTGGACAAAATAAAAAAAATGTATATAATGAGGCAATGAAACATGTTTATAAATAGCTTCTATGCAGGGCAGATAAATACAATGACCATTTTCACCATGCGCTTGCCATGTGTTTACACACGTCATGATACACTGGGGCACACTCAGACATGGAGGGCAAGAAACTGTGTGTGTGTGGTAAAGCCACAATTATAAAATCACACAGTGCTCAAGTAGGTTGTGGAACTCACAGCCACAAGATATCAATGGTGCCAAAAACTTAGCAAGATTCGAAGAGGGATGGGATGTTCATACGGCTAAGCAGAAAATTAAATTACAATAATGCGGGTTTTTTAAAGAGTCTTCTAAGGGCGCTAAACCTTCCTGATTATACCACAAAAGTCTCTAACTAATGGGTGTCAGGGGGAAACATTCCCTGGGAGCAGGTTATCTCATAGCTGCCTATTACAGAGCTTCTTGGAGCGTCCTCTGTAGCATCTGGAACTGGCCACTGGATACTGAGCTATATGGACTACAGGTCTGATCCAGTCTGGCAATGCCCATCTTCCTATCGGTGGTGAAAATCCAAGACAATATTTTTGCTGATCTTCCTTCAGCTCCTGGGATTCTCTACACTTCCACTAAGATCAGAAAGATGTCTAGTTAAATATCATCTAGTCTCCTGTTCTTTTTCTTTTCAGGAAGGAAAGCTCAAAACTCCTTGGATGAGCCTAGTACATTATGTCAGCTGTCAATGACACCAAATTCAACTCTGCAGTGTTCCTTCTCAGCGGGATACCTGGGCAGGAAGACATCTATCTCTGGATCTCTATCCCCTTCTGCTTAATGTATGTTATTTCGATAGTAGGCAATTCAGTCATTCTGTTCATTATAAAAACAGATCCAAGCCTCCATGAGCCTATGTATCTTTTCCTTTCCATGTTGGCTGTCACAGACCTTGGCTTATCCATAGCCACCATACCGACAATCCTGGGCATATACTTGTTTAACTCTAGGGAGATCAGCCTCGATGCCTGTTTTACCCAGGTCTTCTTCATCCACTCACTTTCATTAACTGAATCCTCCATGCTGTTGCTGATGGCCTTTGACCGTTTTGTTGCGATCTGTAACCCGCTGAGATATGCTTCCATCTTAACTCAGCCAAGAATAGCCAAAATGGGACTGGTGTTTGCGCTAAGAGGGGTGGTCCTAGTATTCCCAGTCCCCTTTCTCCTGAAACGGTTCCAATACTGTGGAGCCAATGTCCTCTCCCATTCCTACTGTCTGCACCAGGAGGTCATGAAGATGGCTTGTTCAGACATCACAGTCAACAGCATCTATGGCTTGTCTGTTAAACTCCTAACGGTTGGGTTGGATTCGTTGCTCATCTTTCTCTCTTATGTGATGATCATCAAAACAGTGCTGAGCGTCGCATCCCCCGCGGAGTGCCTCAGGGCCCTGAACACCTGCGCCTCCCACCTCTGTGCCGTCCTGCTCTTCTTCACACCAGAGATCGGCTTGTCTGTGATACACAGATTCGGGAATAGCTCTTCTCACTTGCTTCAGATTCTCCTGGGCTACGTCTACCTGCTGGTCCCACCCCTGATGAACCCCATCGTGTACAGTGTGAAAAGCAAACACCTTCGTGCGAGAATAATCAGGGTGTTCATCAAATAAAGGGTCAGTTCATCACCTGGATCCTGCGCTGCTGATATTGGCCATGAGAAACACGGGTCACCTGTTCCATCCTGGACACTTACATCTGAGACAACATGAGCTACTGATCTCCGCTGTGTAGATAGTGCTTCAGCTGGGGTCTAAGACCTTGAGCAATGTGTGGTGGCTTGTCCCCAAACACTGTTGAGGGAGGGCAGTGCACTGGTGGAAGGAAACCAAGCAGGAAACAGCATTTAAAAATTGAATGTGTTCGTGGAGAGCCAGGGGACAGATGAGATGTTGGCTAATAAAGAGCCATATCGGTGGCTGCTCTGACCTCACTATTCTTGTCGATACAGTCAATAAAGAGAAGGGATGTGGATGTTGTTTCCCATTACACCTGGGCTGTAGCTGCTCCGTCTCTGGTTAAAAAAAAACAAGGGGCCATGAAAAAAGCTGCAGAGCTGTTCTGCGGTCGCAGTCCTGGCCCTCCCTGAGCACTCTTGATTGCTGTGTGACCATGGGTGCTGCACCAGCTGTGGACAGGGGCTATTCAAGGGGCACAGACACCCACCCTTCCACTACACCCTGAGCTAAGTGCTTGTGACCGAGTCATGTCAGGGACTCGGACTAATGTCAGAGTCCCAGGAAAAGCCATTCACAGAACTCCCCCAGCTCCCCCGCTGATGGCTCTGCACACCACACACCTGCTCAGCCCACTCCCCACTGCGGCAGGGCAGAGCTGTGTGTGTGAGTGAGGGTCTGACACACAGGAGACCTAGCAAGAGACTCAGGCCCAGATTCCCTCCTCCTCCCCTCAGTTTGTGCTGCCCCAGCAATGCAAAGGGGTGGAAATGGGCCTCAGCTCCCCAACAAAGACGGGGCCAGATCCTATCCCAGCCCAGCACATTCATTGTAGGGTGACCACCTCTCAAAAGGCAAAAGCGGGACACATGCAAGAGCCCCGTCCCCTCTGTGACCTCGCCCCAGCCCCTTGTCATCCCCCTTGAGATCCCATCCCCTGCTCCTCCTCATTACCCAAGGCTCCATCCCCTGTGCAGGCCAGAAGCCAGAGCCGCGCCATGATAAAAGCTGCCCGAGAGAAGCCCCCAGCCTGTCTCCCCACCCCCCAGGATGTTCAAACCAGGGAAGCTGATGAGTCAGGGGCTCCTCACAGTGGTTCCCTGGGCAGCTCTTACCAAAATCAAGCTCAAGTCTGATCAGAGGGGTGGCTCTACAGGGGAAGAGGAAGAGCAGGGGGCGGGGCTTCAAGGGAAAAGATTGGGCAGACGGCAGGGCCTCAGGGGAAAAGGAGGAGCAGGAAATGCATCAAGCCTAAAGCAATGCAGACCCCTGCAAGGAGGTCGCTGGGGGCAGGAGCTCATGAGTAAAGGAGGAAGATGGGGCCGGAAGGTAGGAGAGCCTGTGCTTTAGAGAAGACTGAGTAAATGTGACCCCACAAAGGGGGTTCTTGTTTTAAGTATCCCGGGATGAGAGTAAGTCCTTGCAAGGACCTTTGAGGGAAAGGCAGGGTGCCTGAATTTCTAGCTCAGGCAAGTAGGGGGCACTATGGGATGGCCCCAATCTGCAGGAACTTGGCCAGAGTCTGCTGTTCTCTTGGGAGCCGTTACCAATGGGCGGAGGTCAGCCCAGCTCCCAGGCTGCTCTAAACTCTGCTGAGGGAAGGGGAGAATCAAATCAGGCCAGGGAATCAAACCTCTGTAACCAGCTCCTTGCCATCCCTGCTCTCTGCAGTGCACGAGGGAGCTCCTCTGGCGCAGCAGAGAATCTAGCCGGGCCTGTCACCACTCAGATGGCTGGAAGGCTGGTCCTGTGGTCTGGGTACTGCTCTGCGACTCAATAAAGCTGGGTTTGATTCCCTTGCCCTGTGTGACTGTGGGCCACTGGCTGTCTCTGGGCCTCTACACAGGTCAATAATAACCCTTCCCTGTCTCACTGTGGTGGCAGGAGGATAAATACATTCAAGGATGTTCTGATACCCTAACATCAGGTCTATATCAGGGTCCCACAAATGCTACTAACATTTGTCTATAAAGGCCTCGTACCACAGCCTCCTGTGACAGCTGGATTCTGGGAAGCCCCGTGACTCCAGCACCTTAGTGTCTGTGGCACATGTGGGGGAGCTCGGGGTTGACAGTGAGGGGAAAGTAGTGGATTTCTGAGAAGAGTGTTGGGGTGTCACAGGGTCACAGGAAGTTTCAGCACAGTCACTGGACTGATGTTTGCCAGCCATTGAGGCTGAATGGGTTGAACTGCCAAATAACGGAGCAATGGCCACGGGGAGATCATCTTAGATGGTCTGGGTTGGAGAAAGTTCTCAGGGCAAAGATCAGCTTCACACCTTGACCCTGTAACATGGAGACAGCTGAGCACTATGGTGACTGGGCCCAGGCTCACACAGGTTTCAGCACAGGCTGCTTCCACAGAAAGGGGCAAACAGATGGGAAGATGCTCTCAGAGACACAGGGAAACTAGACTGGGTCCCAAGAGCTCCTTGGCTTCCCGAAAGAATGTAAGTTGGGTCAGTTCTGTTCCTCTATCGCCAGAGCAAAGCCTGTCTTACTCAGCTTAAGTGATACATGAGATGGATGAGTGTACACGTGTGACAGCTGCCTGGTATTATAAAACCATTTTCTCTAATGCTTTGTGCTGTTTGCTAATAAACCTCATTGTTTTAAGGAGGCTGAGGGTGACTGTGTAGCTCTGGTCAGAAGCTCCCGAAGGGCAGAGACCGAGGTGTCCAGTCAGTGGTGCTTGGTGATAAGCTTTTGTCATAGATGGGATGTTGTTCCCAGCTTGAAGACTGGGAAAATTGTAAGATTCTCCCCAGGACAGCAAGGACCTGGTTGAGAGGATAAAGAAACCATATATCCCAGTTTCACTGCGACAATCCCGATTCTTCTTGGCCAGCGTCTATCCTCATTGAATTCCTGTCAGCATTCAGAGGAGCAACTTGTACAAGCTGCATCCAAGATAATGATGCGCTCAAGACAATGATTTCTAGAGTCAGAGAATTTAAGGTCAGAGTAAGCCATTCTATCATCTAGTCCAGACGTTCTCAAACTAGGTGGTGGGCTTCCCTGGTAGAGATGCAGAATGTATTCGGAGGGCTGGGGCCATGAGAAACTGTAGGGGAAACACCTTCCTGTACACAGTTTACTCACATCAATGAATAACTAGCCAAGCTGATTCCTGCAGACAGATCCAGCCCTCAGTCGGCGCTGTGCGTTTGTCTCTAGGTGGCACTTTGCATTTTGGCGGATTACTGTTAAGCTTGCATAGCATTATACAAAGTCGTAGACATCTCTACGTGGATCTGTTTGCTATGGCGCGGTGTGCACATTTCATTGTAAGCAGGGACCACAATCGTAGTTTTGCTTTTGCTCTTATTTCACTGGATACTTGGCTCATTTGTGTAACTAAAAAAACAACCGCAAGTGAAAAACAACAAAGCTGAAACTAATTCAATTGAAGCCATGCCACCACATAAATCAGTCTATATATTTGTGTGGCTGGGGGAAGGCATAAACTCTTATAGACACAAAGAAGGGAGTATGATCAAATAAGTTAGAGAACAACTGATCTATTCTGAACTCCTGCATAGCACAAGCTGCAGAATTTCACCCATTTATCCTCATGTTGAGCCCAATGACTTGCATTCTATTAATGCATGACATGCATTCCTATAAAGCATATCTTCCAGGAGGCACCAAGTCTCGGTTTGGAGATAGCAGGAGTATCCAGCACCTCCCTTGGCAGTTTGCTTGACTGATTAGTCACCATCACTGTTAAAAATGTGTGCCTCAATTCCAAATTTAATTTATCTGGCTTCAATTTCCAGCCATTGTTTCTTGTAATAAATTACCCTGCTAGATTAAGGAGCCCATTAGTAGCTGGTATTTCATCCCTCTGAAAGTGCTTGTCCACTGTCATCAAAATCACCTCTCAGTCTTGCCTACTTCTACTCACTGTGTCCCTGTTTATACAGCCGAGGGTAAGTTGGAAACAATGGAGGAGGAGAAAAACCTGGATATATTAGTGAGTCCCAGGATGACTGTGAGCCACCGATGTGATGCAGTTGTGAACAAGGCAGATGAGATCCTAGAATGTGGCAGTGAGACAGGGAAGTTTTAATATCCTTATATCAAGCACTGGTGAGACATTTCCTGAAAAACTGTTAAATTCTGGTCACTCATATTCAAGAATGATGAATTCAGGCTGGAACAGTTGTGGAGAAGGGCTCCTGGGACTGTTAGGGCAATGGAGAGACTGGCTTTGGAGGAGAATGAAAGAGCTTGGCTGGTTTAGCCTAACACAGTCCAGGCTGAGCGGGGATTGGATTTCACTATAAATACATTGTGGGGAGGGGGCATAAACACCAGAAAGGGAGATGAGCTCCTGAAGCTAAAGGACAGTGTTTGCACAGGAACAAATGGGGACAAAGTCATGAGGAGTAAACTGAGGCTGGGAAGGAGAAGGAGGTTTCTGACCATCCGAGAAGGGAGGTTCAGGAACAGCTGCCCAACAGGAGCGGGGAGGGGAAACAACCCAGCTGGTTTTAAGTTGAAGTTTCACAGTTTCATGCATTGGACGATATGCCAGGGTCGCCTGCCATAGTAGGGAACTGGTCTCATTGACCCAGGAGGTCCCTTTAAATCTTACGTCCATTTGCCCATTTTGCGTCACACTGGGTGCTCATGTGGAGTTCCTAGTCCACTATGCCCCTCTCTGTGCCCTGGCAAATGGATTTATCACTCAGTAGATTAAGAAGAAACCCATAACTCAGTGTTATCGACTGGAAAAAGAATTGTTCTTCGGTTCCTGTTTACTTATGTCACAGGAATTTAATTCCCTGAGTTTCTGGTCATCTCAGTATGCTGAGCCACCAGCTGCCCCTTCCCCAGCCACTAGCCCCAGAGAGAAAGGATGGTTCAGTGGTTGAAGTGCTAGCCTGGGACTCAGAGGAACTGGCTTCATTTCCAGGCTTTTTCACAGTCTTCTGTGACCTTGGGCAACTCACTTATGCCTCTGTATTTCTCATTGGTGTCATCACTGGTGGAATATTGATCCAATTCTGGTGTCTACAGTTCATGTAGGAAGTTAATAAATTGGAGGAGGTTCAGAGAAGAACCTTGAGAATAATTAATGATTAGAAAATGTGCCTTGTAGTGATAGACTCAAGGAGGTTAATCAATTTAGCTTAACGAAGAGAAGATTAAGGGGTGACTTGATCACAGTCTGTAAATACATGCATGGGCAACAACATTTAACAATGGGCTCTTCGATCTATCAGAGAAAGTTATAAAGTGATCCAATGGTTGGAAGCTGAAGCTAGACACATTCAGACTTGAACTAAAGTGTAATTCTTTTCACAATGAGGGTAATAAACCATGGGAACAATTTCTCAAATAATGTGGTAGATTCTCCAGCAATGACAATTGTTAAATTAAGGCAGGAAGTCGTTATAACAGCGCTCCTCTAGGACTTATTTTAGGGCAGGTCTCTTGCCTGTGCTATGCAGGGGTCAGGCTAGGTAATCACAGTGGTGCCTTCTGGCCTTCAGATCTAGGAACGCTTGACTCTGCACAGTGGTGTTCATTGCATGGCCCTACTGCATGGGGGGTTGTTCTGATAAATATTTTAGAGATTGCGAGGCGCTCGGGTGCTACAATATTTGGAGCCATAGCTATGTGCATTACAGAGATTTCAGCTGAGTGTCCCTCACTAGGATGGTTTGGGGGCACTGGGTGGAGAACTTGAACTCTTCCCAAAACCCCTTGGGGATGAAGCCTGTCAATAGAGAATTGGGCCAAATGAAATCTGATGAGGTTCAACTAGAACAACTGCAGAGTCCTGCACTTAGGATGGAAGAATTCCATGCACCGCTACAGGCTGGAGACTCACTGGCTAAACAGCAGTTCTGCAGCAAAGGACCTGGGAATTACAGTGGACGAGAAGCTGGATATGAGTCAGCAGTGTGCCCTTGTTNTGAGGGAAGTGATTATTCCCCTCTATTCAGCACTGGTAGGGCCACATCTGGAGTATTGCGTCCAGTTTTGGACCCCAGTACAGAAGGGATGTGGACAAATTGAAGAGAGTCAAACGGAGGGCAACGAAAATGATTAGGGGGCTGGGGCACATGATTTATGAGGAGAGGCTTTTCCAAGTGGGCTCATTTAGTCTGCAGAAGAGAAGAGTGAGGGGGGATTTGATAGCAGCCTTCAACCAACTGAAGGGGGGTTCCAAAGAGGATGGAGCTCGGCTGTTCTCAGTGGTGACAGATGACCGAACAAGAAGCAATGGTCTCCAGTTGCAGTGGGAGAGGTCTAGGTTGGATATTAGGAAAAACTATTTCGCTAGGAGGGTGGTGAAGCACTGGAATGGGTTACCTAGCGAGGTGGTGGAATCTCCATCCTTAGAGGTTTTTTAAGGCCCAGCTTGGATGCTTTAGTTGGGGATTGGTCCTGCTTTGAGCAGGGGGTTGGACTAGATGACCTCCTGTGGTTTCTTCCAACCCTCGTCTTCTATGATTCTATGGTTAGCACAGCACCTTTTCTCGAGTGAGTTCTTCGCTTCTCCTGCAGCTCGGCAGTAAGAGGGGGAATCAGGACGTGCTTTCAGAGAACAAAGGATCTGGGCAGCGTTGCCTGGATGAACAGAGCCCTGCTGGGCTGCCTCTCGGTCTGATCCTGACCCTCACCCGCTCCATGAGCACTGAGAGCTGCTCTAGCGCTGGAGACAGACCTCACACCCTGCATCCAAATTTTCATCATCACCAAGTTTGGGGACATCTGGATCTGGGGGAGGGGGTTGTTTGGGTCCTATAGAGAGCTAGCAGCAGGCACTTGGAGCTGGGCTTGGGTCACAGCCCTTACTATTAAGAATGTGCATGGCCTTGCTTTAGAGCGTGTGCATGTCTCATGCTTGAACATGATGGGGAGACTCTCTCTGAGCTGTGCCTCAGTTACCTAGTGACTCTGCGAGCCAGTTACTTATATATCTGGCTATCTGTGGCCTAATCCTGTTCCTTACAACAGGGGGCTCTGTAGCCAAGGGCACAGGGAAACAGTGTCAAGGGACCACATGGGAATCTCAGCATTCAACATAGTGGTGTGATTATGAGATGTGATTATGACATAATTATGATACCTGTGGTACAAGATATGTCTTGAGAGGTGTCATTGGAAAAGTTATGGTTTGCTGAATATGATTATCCTATTGGCATGCATATTTCAATTTTGCACCTGAAGTTATGAATATTGACTATGTATCTGTATTTCAAATGTGCTTACTCCAGGTAACACCCACAACTAGACTTTTGGGTACAAAAATGAAGAAACTAGACAGTGCTGATGGCTCATCAAAAAAAATAATGACTGCTATGACTCAGAAGGGCATGCATGGGCATGTGACCAGACCACATTACACTGAACTCCATTTTGGTACCTATATTTCTCCACAAACTGGGCTGGGAACTTAGCTTGAAACAAAGGGTTCTTGCCATATTGAAAAACTTTAAAAGGTGGGGAGTGACATCATCTCTTGGCATCTCTCCCCACAAGAGCACTCCAAAAAACACCTGAGGAACAATGACTGAACTGAGGGAAGGTGGTCCCAGGCTAAAGGGATTTCTAGGCTGCATATGAAAATGTGGTGAACTGCTTTTATCATCAGAGGGTGAGAAATTGCTTCTTCAAATCCCATCTCTCTAGTATGTTAGGCTAAGTTTAAAGTTCTGTTTATTTGCTAGGAAATATGCTTTGGTCTGTTCGCTGTATTTTATAATCACGCAAAATTTGTCTTTCCGTAGATAATATAGTAGATCAATCTAGGTTGTATTTCCCTAGTTTGTTTATGAGAAAGTCATGCAAGACTGTATTTAAAGCCTTACTAACGTCTAGATATACCACATTTACTGCCACCCTATCCATACCCTGTCAAAGAAAGCTATCAGGTTGGTTTGACATGATTCATTCTTGACAAATCCATGCTGACTATTGCTTATCACCTTATTATCTTCTAGATGTTTGCAAATGGATTCTTTAATTATTATTTTTAATTATTTGCTCCATTATCTTACCGGGTACAGAAGTTAAGCTGACTGGTGTTTAATTTCCTGGATTGTCCTTATTTCCCTTTGTATAAATGGGCACTATATTTGCCCTTTTCCAGTCTTCTGGAATCTCTCCCATATTCCATGAATTTTTCAAAGATAATCGCTAGTGGCTCGGCTATCGCCTCAGTCAGCTCCTTGAGTATTCAAGGATCCATTTCATCAGGCCGTGGCGACTTGAAGACATCTAACTTGTCTAAATATTCCCTATTTTAGCCTCTGATTTTACCTAATTTTCACTGACATTCACTACATTAGGCGAACAATCGCCACCAGCCCTCTTGGTGAAAACTGAAACAAAGAAGTCATTAAGCACCTCTGTCATTTCCACATTTTCTGTTATTGTTTTCACCCCTCATTGAGTAATGGGCCTATGCTGTCCTTGGTCTTCATCTTGCGTCTAATGTATTTGTAGAATGTTTTCTTGTCACCCTTTTATGTCTCTAGCTAGTTTGATCTCATTTGTACCTTAGCCTGTCTAATTTTGCCCTTATGTACTTGTCTTATTTGTTTATATTAATTCTTTGTAATTTGACCGAGTTTCCACTTTTTGTATGACTCTTTTTTGATTTTTAGATCAATGAAGATCTCCTGGTTAAGCCAAGATGGTCTCTTCCATACCTCCTATTTTTTCTACGCCATAGAATAGTGTGCTCTTGTGCCCTTAACAATATTTCTTTGAAAAACTGCTAACTGTCTTCAGTTGTATTTCCTCTTAGACTTGCTTCTCATGGGATGTTACCTACCAACTCCCTGAGATTTCTAAAGTCTGCCTTCTTGAAATTCATTGTCTTTATTTTGCTGTTCTCCCTCCTACCGTTCCTTAGAATCGTGAACATGATCACTTTCACTCAAGCTGCCTTCCGCTTTCAAATTCTCAACCAGTTCCTCCCTATTTGTCCAAATCAAATCTAGAACAGCCTCTCCCCTAGTAGCTTTCTCCACCTTCTGGAATAAAAAAAAAGGCTCCTAGAATTTTTCGGATAATCTGTGCCCTGCTGTGTTATTTTCCCAGCAGATGTCTGGGTAGTTGAAGTGCCCCATCACCATCAAATCCTGTGCTTTGGATGTTTTTGTTTGTTGTTTATAAAAAGGCTAATCCACCTCTTCTTCCTGGTTAGGCGGTCTGTAGTAGACCCCTACAATGATATCACCCTTGTTTTTTACGCCTTTTATCCTTACCCAGAGACTTTGGACAAGTCTGTCTCCTATTTCCATCTCAACCTCAGACCAAGTGTATACATTTTTAATATATAAGGCAACACCTTCTCCCTTTTTTTCCGGCCTCTCCTTCCTGAGCTAGCCGTACCCTTATTTACCAATATTACAATCATGCATATTATCCCACCAAGTCTCTGTGATGCCAACTATATTATAGTTGTGTTCATTTACTAGCATTATGAATTCTTCCTGCTTATTCCCCATACTTCTGGCATTAGTATACATACATTTAAGATACTGATTTTACCCCGCCCAGTTCTGTCTTGACCCTCTTTGATCCCTGCTATTACAGCCCATGCTCCCCCTCCCCAATTTCTGACCCTTCTCCCAGGCCTCAATGTTTTTGACTTACCTGTGGACTTTGGTCACCTGCCCCCTTCTAACCTAGTTTAAAGCCCTCCTCACTAGGTTAGCCAACCTGTATCCAAATATGCTCTTCCCCTTCCTTAATAGGTGGACCCCATCTCTGCTTAGCAGTCCTTCTTCCTGGAACAGCATCCCATGGTCAAGGAAGCTAAAGCCCTCAGTGTCTCAGGAAGAGGGTCTGGTGCATTGTCCTCTCCACATTGAGGGAGGGGCATACTGGGTTATAAACTTGCAACTGATCAAGCTTCTGACCAGGACAAGACAATACAGCTCTGGGTCCTAGGCTGGCGAGCTGGGGGGAACTTCCTGGTGCCCTGCTATTGCTGGTTCATGAGTGACTAATGAAAGTATTCATGTAACGGCAGCTGGGTGGATCTCTGTCAGTGTATGGCTGTGTAAGTGGAAGGCCTGGAGCAGATTGCAGCTTGTCATAGCCTCACCATATGATAGGGGGCTGGATTGGTGTTCCCGAGGCCTCAGAGGTACTGCACTTCCAGGTTGCACACAAGGGAAGTCTGTCAAACCAACACATCACAGAGGCCCTGCTAGACCTTCAATCCATTTCCCTCTTGTCATGTGCTCAGTTACTGACAGAGAGACCGTGGTTACAGGCAAAGAACTCTGGACTCCTGGGTTCTGTCGTGATTCACTGTGCGACCTTGGCCAAGTCATGCCTCCCTATCCCTCAGTTTACCTATCTGTACAATGGGGATAAGTTCCCATTCACTATCCTTCAATGAAACGTTACTGAGGAGTATTAGTGATCTTTTATGCCTTAGACAGCTCTGTGTGCCTGCAGAAACTGCTCATATTTCCCCTTAGTCATCTTTCTCCAGATCATTCTGTCTACTATCTACCCAGCCACTCTGGCATGTACAGGGTATCAGACCCTATGGAGACCTAAGATTAACCCCAGTTTTCTTGCTAATCAACTATAATTTTTTTCAATATACACAAATAAACAGAGCAGCCAATTCCTCTCTGACTCAGCACAAAGCCAAAGAGTTCTCATCTCCCTTAGGATGACCCCTTAATTACTGTTTACTGTTAAAGCTGGATAAACAGCACAGAAGTGCAGACAGGCTTGTCCCCAGCCTGTTAACATCCAGATGCCTCTTCTCCCCTAGAGGCTGAGTGAACCCCACTGGGATTGCACAGAGCTATAATATAGCTGGTGCACATCCCGGTGTCAGTTCTCAGTGTGCAATGTTGCTGCAGATGCTGGAGTGAGAGAGTTGTGGGTCACGACTATCTGAGGGGGATTCCCAGGGAAGACACGTCTGTCTCAGAATTCACAGCTACCCATCTCTTGCTGAGGAGCTCACCTTCTCGACAAACCCAGTGCAACCTGGGCATGATGAGAGAGAGTGTAAGTCTGTGGTCTTTTCCACTCTGCACAGCCATTAAACATACCTGGGCCCTTGCCTCAGGACATGAGCTTGCTCCAGTATCATGGGCCAGAATGTCCCTCTTTGCTGTGTCCCCCCATGGCTGATGGCCTCCAGCCCAAATCTGGCTGCATTTCAATGGCACAGGGGATCCTTCAGGATGAAAGGTGTTAGTGACTGTGTGATACAAGGCCAAATTCTGAGGCTGGAAGCCCGTAGTTTTCTCAGGCGCCACTGAATCAAAACTCCCCTTGGAGTAAGAACTGAGTTACGACCTCAGGAGCGGTGTGTTAATGCACAGACACTATCCTTCTCTTAAATTTCAGGGCTCTGGTAGTTAACAGGTGCATGGGGTGAGGTGTGTGGGGGGGAGATCCACAGGCTAAATATGGATTATGTAAACAATTTTCTTTTCTCAATGTTATATGTTCAGACTTTCAATGTAATTCCATGTTCCCTTTTCTGTGTGTTAAGATACACAGTAAATATGAATGCCTGATCTACTTTCTTTATTGATAGATTCATGGGGTTTTAATATATGGAGATATACCTATCTCATAGAACTGGAAGGGACCCTGAAAGGTCATTTGAGTCCAGCCCCCTGCCTTCATTAGCAGGACCAAGTACTGATTTTGCCCCAGATCCCCAAGTGGCCCTCTCAAGGATTGAACTCACAACCCTGGGTTTAGCAGGCCAATGCTCAAACCACTGAGCTACCTCCCTCCCACTAAGTTTAAGGTCAGAGGTGACATTAGATCATCCAGTCTGATCTCCTGTATAACACAGGCCATTACATTTCACCCAGTTGCCCCTGTATTGAGCTCCATGACTTGTGTTTGACTAAGACCTGGTCTACACGAGGATTTTACATTATGGAGTCACAGAGCCATAGGGACCGCAAGAGTCATCTAATCTGACCCCTGCCAAGATGCAGGATTTGATGTATCTTAGTCATGCCAGATAGATAGTTATCCACTTCCTTTGGAAAACCTCCAGCGAAGGAGCTTGAACGACCTTCCCAGGCATCTGTTCCTTTGTCCTACTATTCTTACGTTAGGAAGCTCTTTCTGCGATTTCACCTAAATCTGCTATGCTGTAGTTTGAACCCATTGCCTCTTGTCCTGAGCTTTGCAACAAGAGCGAACAACTTTCCTCCACATTTTTATGGAAGCGTTTCAGGTATTTAAACACGGCTATTGTGTCCTCTCTTAATCTACTCTTTTAGAAACTAAACATATCCGGTTCCTTCACCTTGCTCACATGGCTTGTACTCCCTCCCTTTGATCATCTTTGTCACTCACCTCTGCATCCTCTCCAGTTATTCTACATCCTTTGTCTACAGTGGTGACCAAAACTGGGCAGAGTACTCCAGATGAGGACCAACGAGTGACAAGTAGAGTGGTAATATAATCTCTCGTGACCTGCATGCTATGCGGCTGATAATGCAATTTAACATTGCATTTTCATTTTTTGAAACAGCAAAAATAATCCACACCCCTGAGAGATGTAGCTAATTCAACTTAACCCCAGTGTAGACAGCATGAGATCCACAAATGAATTCTTCAACTGACCTAGCTACCGCCTCTCGGGTAGGTGGATTACCTATGCTGACGGGAGAACCCCTGCCGTCGGTGTAAGTAGTGTCTACAATGAAGCACTACGGCAGCACCGCTGTAGTGCTTTCAGTGTGGAGAAGCCCTGAAGCAGATCTTCCAGAAAAGCATCCAGGCTGCATCTGCAGACAATGGGGAGTTGGAGAATCCACCACTTCCCTTTGCAGTGTTCCAGCAGTTAATCACCTTCAGTGATAAACTTTCGGCCCTTATTTCCAACTGGAGTTTGTCTGTTTTCAGCTTCCAGCCACTAGGTCTCGCTCTGCCTTTCTCTGCTAGATATCAGAGCCCATTAGTACCCAGGTTTTTCTCCCTTCTCCAAATCATTGATTAAAATATTGAATAGCATCAGGCCTAAAACGGATCCCTGCAGACCACCACTAGAAACACCTCCATTCCCTGACAATGACCCACTGATAACTGCCTTCTGAGATTAGTCAGTTATCCAGGTTTTAGTCCATTTAATATGTACTCCACTGCTATTGCATTGTGTTCTTTTTTTTGTCCGAATGTTTTCCCCTACTAAATCAAATGCCTCAGAGAAATCAAAGTCTTTTGTATCTGGATCATTCCATTGATCAACCAAATATGTACTGTCATTAAAGGATGAAATCGGATTTATTTGAGAAAACCTGTTTCCCATAAACCATGGTGTTGTCTGGCATTAATTATATTCCTCAACTTTTTTTTTTAAACTAATCCCATACCAGGATTTTTTCCATTTTTTCCCTCACCTTGTCAAATATTTTTAATAAACTGTCCCTTTATTTTGTTATAGTTTACATTTGACACAGAACTGTCCTATATTTGCCATTTTTCTTTGTCTCTGCTGCTGCCTAATTGCATACATCCTGTTCTGAATGAGGTGTGTGGTTGATCTGGGAGTTTGTAACTCATGTTCATAATTCTAATGTACTACTGTAGATGATGTTTAAAATCCTCCTTGACTGCTAATGCACTGGAAAGTATTTCATCACCTCAGGTGATAGGAGCACTTGATACTGCTTTGGAACAAAAATATTTCTTGAACACATCTATTTTTTCTGCAACATTAACAAGTTTCCTTTCTCTTTCTTACATGTTGCTTTCCCCCCCCCGCAATTGCTGTCTGTATTTTGCCATTGAACCGGGTTTTTGTCCAAAGTTCTCTGCTTTCTTGACTGTGGAATCTTGGCTTTGTAGCTAGGTAATAATTTCTTCTTAAAGAAGTCCCAATTTTCATTCCCATTTTTTTGTCTACATTTTTCCTTTATCTTTATCTTTGTTTTGGCCACTACTGTGAATGAGCAGGTGTTTTCATGGAGCTGCTAACAGTGAGGCCCAGGTATTTTCCCTGGGATGTGTTCTAATTGGGATATTTCCCCCTAGCACCTGTCTTGGCAAAGGTTTGGGTTTTTTCCACTCTCAGATTTTGAACAACCGGGTGCATGGGGAAGTCTCTAGCCTGGCTTTCATTGCATTAAGGAACAATGATGGATAACCAGAATCCACACTTGTGTTTCCTGCTGCTGCCTTTTCAGGTTTCCCTCAACACAAAATGTAGGAACTACTGATGGATGGAGCACCATAAAAATGGAATTGGCATTAGTAGGGTTAAAGTTTTTCATAATTCATTAACCTCAAAAATAAAAATGGCATTTTTCCGTGTGTGAAGAGTGAGCAATCTGATTCACCCATGAGACCATCCTCCAGTTGTGCATGTCGTGTCTCATATTAACATTGTCTCTCCATCCAGGCATTTGTACTGCGACCTTCATTCTAGACCCAGGGCAACTACAGGAAAGCAGGGGAATATATGGTACATATATGGTACGTGCAAGAGACACTGATCTGCCGCAGAGTTGGACACCTTCTCCCCCTACTCCATGCCAGATTCCAACTCAACCGACTTCACCAACCCCTCCACCTTCATCCTGCTGGGCATTCCTGGCCTGGAGATGGCCCATGTCTGGATCTCCATCCCCTTCTGCACCATGTATGCCATAGCCCTCTTGGGGAACTTCATCATCCTGTTCATTGTGAAGATGGAGCCGAACCTCCATGGCCCCATGTACTATTTCCTCTGCATGCTGGCTGTCACTGACCTGGTCCTGTGCACGTGCACGATTCCCAAAATGCTGAGCATCTTCTGGTTCAATTCCAGGGAGATAGATTTCAGTGCCTGTCTCACCCAGATGTTCTTCATTCATTGCTTCTTTGGAATGGAGTCTGGGATCTTCGTGGCCATGGCTTTTGATCGCTATGTGGCCATCTGCGATCCCCTGAGACATTCCACCACCCTGAGAAACCCCGTGGTGGCCAAGATCGGCCTGGCTGTGACGTTGCGTGGTGGCATGCTCGCACTGCCCTGTCCCTTGCTAGCAAGGCAGTGGCCATATTGCAGAACGAACATCATCCCCCACACATGCTGCGATCACATGGCTGTGGTGAATCTGGCCTGCGCTGAGATCCGCATCAGTAGTTACTACGGCCTCACTGTGGGAAACTTGGTCATCACTGTAGATGTGTTTTTCATCACCGTGTCCTATACCCAGATCCTCAGGGCCATCTTCAGCCTCCCCACAAAGGAAGCCCGTCTCAAGACTTTTGGGACCTGTGGCTCCCACCTCTGTGCCATTTTAGCCTTTTACATCCCAGGACTCTTCTCCATCCTCACGTCTCGGTTTGGCCACCATGTGGCCCTACATTTCCATGTTCTCTTTGCTAATGTGTGCCTCCTGGTACCCCCCATGCTAAATCCCATCATTTTCGGTGTGAGGACCAAACAGATCCGGGACAGGCTGCTCCGGCTCTTTAATCATAAAGGGACCTAATGTTTTCTCCTAGTGCCCTTGTTCTCAGACCGAGCTCCGCGCAGAGCTGGCTTGCGACATGGTGCTGGGCCCTCTTCCCTGGATCACATACTGGACAGTCAGAGACATTACACACTTTCTTGACCTTACTGTGCTGTTTTAGTGTAACAATTGGGGAATTGTTCTGTGTACAACTCACTGAGTTGACAGCTTTCAAATTGCTGGTAACTTGACCCCCAAGGCAACACCCCTTGCCCCACCTCTTCCACCAAGGCCCTGCCCCTGCTCAGCCTCTTCCCCCCCAAAGGCCATGCCCCTGTCACTTGCTCCTCCCGTCTCCCTATCACTCACTGGATCATCTCCATGTCCCTCCCCCCGCTGAAAGGGCACCACTTCAGATTTTGGGAGGGGTAATAACTTTATCCATGATTCAAAGGGCTACTTAGGCACTCGAAACTCTAAATTTTTTGGGAGATAACTTAGCAAATAGCTGACAGGAGCACTGTATCTAATTCCTCTATAAAAGAAAGAAAAATAAATAAATATTAGACCCACTCAGCTCTGGTACTAACATATTCTGACATCTTGTGGCAAGTCACTTAAGGGACACTGCTTAGGTTTAAAATTTTAATGCATAGACTTACTTTGTTACTAACTCTGTGGAGAAAGAGACCCTGTCAGCCACCCCTGGGTTCTATTTCAGCTCTGGGAGGGGAGAGGTTCTGGTGCATTACAGCGGGCATCAGTATAAGACCAATGGTCCATCTAGACCAGTATCGTGTTTTCTGACAGTGGCCAATACCACGTGCTTCAGAGGGAATGAACAGAAGAAACAATCATCAAGTGATTCATGCCTGTCATCCACTCCCTGGTTGTGGAAAACAGATGCTATGGACATGCAGAACGAGGCATTGGATCCCTGCCCATCCTGGCTAATAAAAATTGATGGATCTATTGTCCATGAACTTATCTAGTTCTTATTGGAATCTGTGAAGAAATTATTTATTTTGTTTGTTTTAAATCTGCTGCCTATTAATTTCATTGGGTGATCTCTAGTTTTTGTGTTATGAGGAGTAAATAACATTTCCTTATTCAATTTCTCCACACCTGTCATGATTTTATAGAACCTCTATCATATCCCTCCTTAGTCATCCCTTTCCCAAGCTGAAAAGTCCCAATCTTTTTAAGCTCTCCTCATACGGAAGGCATTCTATACCCAGTATCAGGTGATATGGTCACATGTCCCTGCAAGACTCCAGTCTCCATTCTTTATGGGCTGGCCCACAGGTACTCAGGAAGGTTAAGCTTTATTATCTGGTTTCAGGGTAGTAGCCGTGTTAGTCTGAATCCGCAAAAAGAACAGGAGTACTTGTGGCACCTTAGAGACTAACAAATTTATTTGAGCATAAGCTTTCATGGGCTACAGCCCACTTCATCGGATGCATAGAATGGACTCCTGTTCTTTTTGCTTTATTATCTGTTAATGGGCAATTAAGCCCCATCTGGCTTCCTCATTGAAGACTCTGAAGTGTAAACAGAGGGAGTGACCCAAAGCCTTGAACATAAAATACAGAAACAGAAGACAATATTCCTAACTTCCTCTACAAATATGATACATGCATGCAAGTAGAATAATCATATCCAGCAAATGACAACCTTTCTAAGGACACATTGCATGAGGTATTTTGCATAAAGCATATTCCAGTTATATCCTATTAATACTCATAACCATATTCTCCTAAAGTATATGGAGTGCGACGTCACACACAGAACTTTGCAAGAACACCTGTGGGCAGGGCTGGCGCTCCCATTAGGTGACCTAGGCGGTCACCGAGGGTGCTGCTATTTTGGGGGCGCCTGCGCCCCCGTCGCCCATAGAAATTTGGGGGCGGGACCTTCCGCCGCCGCTGTTGGGGACGGGATTTCGGGGGCGGGACCTTCTGCCGCCTAGGGCGCCGGCAAAGCTGGCGCCGCTACTGCCTGTGGGTAATACTGCAATCTTTGCAACACTTGGGAATTGTATGGTCAAAACCTAAAGAAGGTCTTGGGCACTAAATAAGCCCAGTTCCCTCAGCCTCTCCTCGTAAGTCATGTATCCCAGCCCGCTAATCATTTTCATTGCTCTCTGGTGGACTCTTTCCAATTTGTCCACATCCTTTCTGTAGTGGGGGGCCCAAAACTGGATGCAATACTCCAGATGTGGCCTCACCAGTGCCGAATAGAGGGGAATAATCACTTCCCTCGATCTCCTGGCAATGCTCCTACTAATGCAGCCCAATATGCTGTTAGCCTTCTTGGCAACAAGGGCGCACTGCTGACTCAGAATGAGACAACAGAGTGTTTAACGAGACAAAGCGTGTCGTTCCGTTTTGCAGAAATATTTTGTATTAGGTGTGGAAGAGGAGAAATAAAGAGCAATTTGGCTTAATAAACTGGGCGGGGGGAGAAGGAATTTTGGGAATTGATTTAAGAGAGCTAAGAGTATTAGCTGATTTTACTAACAGGGTTTCATGGAAAATGCCTCCTGGCACATCCTGGGAACAAGTGGAGATTTTGGCAAGCTACCAGATCGCATCTAAAGAATTGGAGTGGTTCCAATGGGCTCCAGAAATTCTGGCAATTGCATTGAAACACTGGGAACGGTGGGCCAAAAATAAAATAGAATGTGGTAAAACTGAAGCAGAAATCCTAGTTACAGGCCCTGATCTCCCCCCACCCACAGAAGCAGTACAGGTATGCAAGAGAGGCAGAAGCCAGCCTGAAAGAAACAATTGATGGGCTTTAAACCAAGGGAACAGTCAAGCCCCAATAATGCTGCTCTCTGGCCGGTCCTGAAAAGTCATGGCAAGACCTAGAGGCTGGTAATTGATTTTTGCTCCCTTAATCGGGTGACACCCCCAATGCCCCCCATAGTGGCAAAGTATTAGGAGGTGATGGCCTCCATTGTGGGCGGGGGCTCAGTGGTTTTCAGTTCTGGATTTAACCAATGTTGTTGTTTTTTTGCTATCCATTTACATCGGGACAGCTATTACAAAGTTGCTTTTACCTTTCAAGGGAAACAGCTATGTTTTGCCAGAATTCCCATGGGGTAGATGCCCACCCTATTGTTTGCCATGGCCATGTAGTTAATATGTGGGATGGGAAACCTGAAAGAGCCAGTGTGATTTCTTATGTGGATGACATCCTGATTTGCACCCAGACCAAGGAAGAGAATTTGGAAGTACTGGATAGGATATTACAAGAGATTCAGGAAACTGGGTTCAAAGTAAGCCCAAAGAAAGCCCAGTTGTGCTCCCAACAAGTTAATTATCTTGGAATGACTTTGGGAGAGGAAGGAAGTTCTCCTGATCAGCAGAGGGTTTCCTCAGGTATGTTAGCAACAAGAAGAAAGTCAAGGAAAGTGTGGGCCCCTTACTGAATGAGGGAGGCAACCTAGTGACAGAGGATGTGGAAAAAGCTAATGTACTCAATGCTTTTTTTGTCTCTGTCTTCACGAACAAGGTCAGCTCCCAGGCTACGGCACTGGGCAGCACAGCATGGGGAGGAGGTGACCAGCCCTCTGTGGAGAAAGAAGTGGTTCGGGACTATTTAGAAAAGCTGGATGAGCACGAGTCCATGGGGCCGGATGCGCTGCATGCGAGGGTGCTAAAGGAGTTGGCCATTATCTTTGAAAACTCATGACAGTTGGGGGAGGTCCCGGATGACTGGAAAAAGGTTAATGTAGTGCCCATCTTTAAAAAAAGGGAAGGAGGAGGATCCGGGGAACTACAGGCCAGTCGGCCTCACCTCAGTCCCTGGAAAAATCATGGAGCAGGTCCTCAAGGAATCAATTCTGAAGCACTTAGAGGAGAGGAAAGTGATCAGGAACAGTCAGCATGGATTCACCAAGGGCAAGTCATGCCTGACTAACCTAATTACCTTCTATGACAAGATAACTGGCTCTGTAGATGAGGGGAAAGCAGTGGTTGTGTTATTCCTTGACTTTAGCAAAGCTTTTGATACGGTCTCCCACAGTATTCTTGCCGGCAAGTTAAAGACGTATGGGCTGGATGAATGGATTATAAGGTGAATAGAAAGCTGGCTAGATCATCGGGCTCAACGGGTAGTGATCAATGGCTCCATGTCTAGTTGGCAGCTGGTATCAAGCGGAGTGCCCCACGGGTCAGTCCAGGGGCCTGTTTTGTTCAATATCTTCATTAATGATCTGGAGGATGGCGTGGACTGCACCCTCAGCAAGTTTGCAGATGACACTAAACTGGGAGGAGTGGTAGATACGCTGGAGGGTAAGGATAGGATACAGAAGGACCTAGACAAATTAGAGGATTGGGCCAAAATAAATCTAATGAGGTTCAACAATGACAAGTGCAGAGTCCTGCACTTAGGACAGAAGAATCCCATTCACTGCTACAGACTAGGGACCAAATGGCTAGGCAGCAGTTCTGCAGAAAAGGACCTAGGGGTTAGAGCAGACAAGAAGCTGGATATGAGTCAACAGTGTGCCCTTGTTGCCAAGAAGGCTAACGGTATTTTGGGCTGCATAAGTAGGAGCATTGCCAGCAGATCGAGGGACATGATCATTCCCCTCTATTCGACATTGGTGAGGCCTCATCTGGAGTACTGTGTCCAGTTTTGGGCCCCACAGTACAAGAAGGATGTGGAAAAATTGGAAAGAGTCCAGCAGAGGGCAACAAAAATAATTAGGGGGCTGGAGCACATGAGTTATGAGGAGAGGCTGAGGGAACTGGGATTGTTTAGTCTGCAGAAGAGAAGAATGAGAGGGATTTGATAGCTGCTTTCAACTACCTGAAAGGGGGTTCCAAAGAGGATGGATCTAGACTGTTCTCAGTGGTACCAGATGACAGAACAAGGAGCAATGGTCTCAAGTTGCAGTGCGGGAGGTTTAGGTTGGATATTAGGAAAAACTTTTTCACTAGGAGGGTGGTGAAGCACTGGGATGGGTTAGCTAGGGAGGTGGTGGAATCTCCTTCCTTAGAGGTTTTTAAGGTCAGGCTTGACAAAGCCCTGGCTGGGATGATTTAGTTGGGGATTGGTTCTGCTTTGAGCAGGGAGTTGGACTAGATGACCTCCTGAGGTCCCTTCCAACCCTGATATTCTATGAATCAGCTGATACAACAGCTGAGTTTCCCTTTTCTTTTGTTTTCATTCTCGGCTTCCCCGAGGGAGGAGTGGAAAAGCCAAGGGGCCTCCGAATAAAGACTTCCCCAATGAGTTTTTTTCTGGTTTGCAAAACACAGTTTTCACTTGGGTGGTAGCAGCATTACTGGCCTGGAGTGGCAAGTATTATTTTTTAGAGTATTTTGCAGGCCCCCACCTTCTGCACTCAAAGTGTCAGAGTGGGGAATCAGCCTTGACAACAGTAAAGCTGAAAGGCTTGGACTGGGACCAAGTAAATATCAGTGTGGGAATGAACAAGAACCGGCAATGCATTATGGCTTAGACTGCAAAGGCAACTACAGAATCCCTGCCACTTTGTCAGCAACATCACCATTCTTATGTATTCCCATGGACTTGTTGGGGGAATATATTTGTTAGTGGGAGAAATTGGAGACTACCTATATAGTGATTGTCACTGGGTGGAATCTGAGAAGTTGCTGATTAATTGTAAGAGGACTAAGTGGGGAGGAGGGATAGCTCAGTGGTTTGAGCATTGGTGTGTTAAACTCACTGTTGTGAGTTCAATGCTTGATGGAGCCATTTAGGGATCAGGGGGGAGTTGGGGATTGGTCCTGATTTGAGCAGTGGGTTGGACTAGATGACCTCCTGAGGTCCCTTCCAACCCTAATCTTCTAAGTGCACTCAGCTGTGGAATGATATTCCCTAAGTGGATTGTCCTGCAGAAAAGACAATTCATTTTAGACTGAAATATTCCCCCTCATTCCCAAATGCTGAAAGAGAGTATTTGAAAGAAGCAAAATTGCAAATAGTGACACCAGGAGGAGAATGGAAAATTCTTTTGCCTTACACTTGGAAAGCCCTGGGTTTTCAGGAGGTTTACAACAGCGATAAAGGATGTTTGGAAGAAAGGGTGGTTAAGGCATGCCTTGGTCAAATAGTTATTAACATGCAGCCCAATATGGCAGGGACATGGCTCCTTCAGGGACCCCATGGAGTAAAAGGCACAGAGGTATGGATTTTGGAGCCATCTGTAAGTAATTTAAGTGGAGCATATGTGATTCAAACCAATGTGAAGAAGCAAATGGTGATTAATCCAACCCACACCCAGACTTTTAGCTTGGAAAAGAGCTGACTAAAAGGGGTATATAACAGGGTGTTCACCATGCCCCGGTGGTTCAGCCTCCTGGCCCCTATTTCCCAATGAGTCAGGACCACTTCAAGCCAGTGCTATACCTGTGCTCTTTATCCATGTGTCTGGTTCCCACCACCAAACTCCCACTATTTACAGACTATTTTTAGGTCTGGCCTTAGTGGCAACAAGAGTAACCGGTTCCTAGCCCCTTCTGAGCCTGCTCTCCCCCTCCTAGTCTCCACCGCCCCAAGACTCACTTCCTCCCAAGCTTTTAGACCTTGTTAACGAGGCTGGTAGGTGTGGCCAGTTTACAGGTCAGTCCTCCCTAGTTGCTCAGCCCCAACCCATTCCCCCTGATTGGGGCTGGAGTGGCAGGAGCTGATTACAGCTTTCCCTACAGTGCCCTGTGCAATGAAGCTGCCTCTGGTGGGACACTACTGAGAGTATCAATTCAGGACAAATTGCTTAGAGCAGGGCAGTTACAGCCCAAGGCTGGGGTTTCTCCACTTTTAAGGCACCAAACCAGCCAGACAGAGAAGACTTCAATTTTACCCCACTGGCTAACCAGAATTCATACAAGCAATTCCCTTAGACACTCCAGTTTCCCAGTATCACCACCAGTGCCACTCATTATGGGGATGAATGGTTATGAAAACCAATACCCCAGTAAAAGAAAAAAGTTCTCCCAATCCCAAAGGACCAAGCCCCAGACCCAGGTCAATATACAAATCAGATCTTACCCACAAATCACACTGTTGCCAATCCTTTAGAATCCAAAATCTAAAGGTTTATTCATAAAAAGGAAGAAATATAGATGAGAGCTAAAATTGGTTAAATGGAATCAATTACATACAGTGATGGCAAAGTTCTTGGTTCAGGCTTGTAGCAGTGATGGAATAAACTGCAGGCTCAAATCAAGCCTCTGGAACATCCCCAGCTGGGATGGGTCATTCAGTCCTTTGTTCAGAGCTTCAGTTTGTAGCAAAGTTCCTCCAGAGGTCAGAAGCAGGATTGAAGACAAAATGGAGGGGTTTCCAGGGCATTTTATATCCTCTGCCATGTGGAAGGACCCCTTTGTTTTTACTGTAGAAAATCACAGCAGCAAGATGGAGTTTGGAGTCACATGGGCAAGTCACATGTCCATGCATGACTCAGTTTGCAGGCAGCAGCCATTGCTCACATGCTACCTTGAATGTTCCCAAGAAGGCTCCTCAGATGTGGATTGGAGTCTTCCAAGGTCCATTGTCAGTTAAGTGTTTCTCCTTTCTCAAGAAGCTGACCAAATGTTTCACTGATGCTACTTAGAATCAAACACATTGAGATACAAGTACATAGCCAATATTCATAGCTTCAAATACAAAAATGATACACACATACAGACAGCATAATCATAATCAGCAAATTACAACCTTTTCATACACACCTTACTTGATCTCCTCTGTACAAGATTTGGTGCAAGTATAGGGCATTGGTTACAACAATGATCTGTACGGTCAAAGTTCATGTCAATAATGTCACACCCTGCCACAGGGGGATATGACAGAGGTCTATAAAATCATGAGTGGTGTGGAGAAAGTGAATAAGGAAGTGTTATTTATCCCTTCACATAACACAACAATCAGGGGATCACCCAGGAAGTTAATGAGCAGCAGGTTTAAAGCAAACAAAAGGAAGTATTTATTCACACAGTGCACAGTCAGCAATGGAACTCATTGCCAGGGGATGTTGTTAAGGCCTAAAGTATAACTGGGACCAAAAAAGAACTAGGTAAGTTCATGGAGGACAGGTCCATAAATAGCTGTAAGCCAAGATGATCACGGATGCAGCACCATGCTCTGAGTGTCTATAAACCTCTGATTGCCAGTATATGGGAGCAGATGGCAGAGGATGGATCACTCAATAATTGCCCTGATCTGTTCCTTCCCTCTGAAGTATCTGCACTGGCCACTGTCAGAAGACGGGACAGTGTTTTAGATGGACCTAAATGGACCATTGGTCTGAATCAGTATGAACATTCTTATGTTTTTAAATTGTTGCTCTAATGGATGGGCAGCTGCAGACAAGCCTTTTCCAGGGGTTCCCTCTGTTATAATGCTGGTAGCAGACAGAGCAGACGTCTGTGGTAGGGTGACCATAAATCCCGTTTTGGCTGATACAGTCCAGTTTTAAAGCCCTGTGCCAGCTGTCCTGACTTTTTTCCCCCCCAAAGGGAGGCATTTGTCCCAATTGCTCTTGCTGACTTATTAATTGGCAAGAGCAAATGCCACTTCTGTCAAAAAAGTGTGGAAGTGGATTGATCTTCAGGGAAGGTGAATGGAGATGCCAGCCCCCCTAGAATCCTGAGATCTGAGTGGCCCCTCGCACGTGGGGTCGGGGGAGGTTGGGCAAGCAGCTGGGGGGGTCTCCTGTTTTCTCTTTGGAAAATATGGTCACCCTAGTCTGTTGGAAAAACGCTGAAGAGATCTTTTACTCATGTCAACTATCAGCTTGAATGGCTCATTTGGCTCATAACTATAACGCTGTTATGTTCCCACATATCTCCAAGGTCTGTAGTGCAAAGGGTCAACGGGTGTAGTTTGTTTTCCCTTCACAATGACAAATGTATCCGCAACAGATGTTTCTTGTGTCCCCCTCCCCTATTATGAAATATGTATTCCATGTACCCTATTATCCATAGGTCAGCCTAATGACGTAGAAGGGTGAAGGATAAGTTGTTTGTTACTGGTTATAAAAAGGGCCGATCCGGCCATGTAAGGTGTGGCTCTCTTCTGGCATTAGCTGATGAGAGCACCCGCTCAGCTGACCGTTCAATAAAGGTATTGGTACCCGTCTTCCTGTCTCTCCGTGCCTCCTTGGTGTAATTAGGTAAGCTCCAGGGGGAACGGGCCCTGTTTGGTTAACAAGTCCAGGGCCTGCTGAGTGTGGGAGACTGATGCAGGGCTAGTGCTGCTACCTAGGGGTGTGGTCCTGTAGCACGAGGGACAGATCCTCATGATTTGAGGTAGAGCTGGGCTGGAAAACAGAGATATTTCCCCCCACGAAAAATGCTGTCCCAAACAAAAATGTTTCCTTTTCACCCACTTTTGAGGTGAGCTGCCAGGATCCACAAGAGAAATTGGAGGCTTTTCACTGTCTCTTCCTCATATAGTAAATGAAGGTTGCACTGACGGAGTCTATGGCTGCACTCTGGGTATGGAAAGGTCAAAACTTCCTGCCCAGTCTATGGCTGGGGTATTGTGCCCATCAGCTACTCTTACCAGCCTTCCCATCTCTGTGCAGCCCCCTCCACCCTGTACAACACGCCTTCAGCAGATCCTGCGGGCAGTGGCTACTGTGACAGGCCGTGGTAGCACATCACTGATGAACCTGTGCTAGCCGGGAGCTGGAGAGGGTCCTAGAGCAGTTGTGGAGGGCCAGAGATTGTGGGTGGGTGGGCCTAGCTACTATTGGATCACTGAGATCTGTGCATAACTTTGGGGATTCAGGGATCCTGGGTCCCCCTTTTTATTCCTCAGAGAGAAGGGAAGGGACCTCACATCGTGGAACGATCTGAGGGAAATTTCCATGTAGGGAGCCTTCTGGAATTGCCCTTCCCTGGCCTCCACCCTGGATTTGAAATGCAGGAAAGGGGTCTGCCGAGGAGAAATTAATTAATTAATTAATTAATTTATTATTATTATTATATTTTATTTCAGCAAGATCACAGATGTGACAGCATCATGGTTACCACTCGGCTGCCCTTGAGGTAGCCCTGTGACTAATCGAGATCATACGAACAGTGATGACAAGCCTGGATTCCAGGAATAGAGCCTGCAGCAGGGCTGGCGCTGCAGTCCAGTTGGGCAGCATCACCACACATCCCCTGTGATTTGGCCTCCTGCAGTTTGCCATTGGCATGACGGGGGTTAAAGCTGGTGCACACTAAGCCAAGCAGCTGAGATTCCCTGATGGCCAAGTGGCCCCCAAGGGAATGTGCGAACATGCTTCATAAACACAGCTGCCTCCCTGTCTGAACAGATACTGCCTGCTGCCCTGCAACCTGTCTGATGACTCCTTGTCCTTTAGGGTGAAGACCTCTGGTGTCAGCAGCTCCACATCTGGCAGGAATTGGGTACGTTGGCAGATTTCACTATCTTTAAAATGAAAAATGAAGGGAAAAGGCAGAGAGCTGTTTCCATTTGCAGATGTTCTGTACAGCAGCAGAGGACTCAGCTGGGATGTCTGGGTGACTCAGTGACAGTCTGAAGGGCAGGCAGCACTAGGTAGTTTGGGAACCCCTCCCCTGCATCTCCCCATGCTCCATGGTGGGCTCTTCAAGCTACAGAGAAATCTGAGATTAAAAGCAAGCTCGAAGTATTAAAACCTCGATGCCTCAAGTCAGGATTTCTCAAGCATCCCATTTCTAGAAGTGCCGTGTGCTCTGGGCCCGATCCTGCCAGGGGCTGAGCGAGAGGAGACCCCACGGAATCTCAGTGACTAGTTCCCAAATCACCTCAGGTTTATTTGCTGCTGGAAATGTAATCAGCAAATGCATTTTCAAAGGTTTTATTCTCTGGCTCAATTGTGAACATTTGAGGAATTCAGAGCTGTGTTGCTCTGTGGCAGTGGTCCCCAACCTTTTTCGTCTGGCGGGCGCAAAAAAAAACAAAAAAACCCCGAGCACTGCCAGCGGGCGCCAAGCACTGCTGGTGGAGCAAAAAAAAACCCTAAAAAAAAAACCCAAGCGCTGCCGGCGGAGCAAAAAAAAAAAAAAAAAAAAACCCGAGGGCTACGCGGGGGCACTTACACCCCCCAGCGGGCGCAATGGCGCCCACGGGCACCGCGTTGGGGACCCCTGCTCTGTGGTAACAGGTCTGATAGGGATTATTTGTGTTTCCTGACAGGCTGAGGGCTCCACCACTTCTACCCTGTGGATAACCCTCAGAGTTACAGGGCTACTGGCATCTCTGCCCCTCTCTGGTCTCTGAGTGCCACATGTCAGGCCTCGGTCCCTGCCCTCTCCTGGGATGGAATCCACGATCCTCCCACCCTCAGACTGGGCCCTAGACTAGACCACATGGTGGATTGACAGCTTGCTGAGCGGGTCTGAGTGGGTTCAGCACCTGTGGTTCATCCCTTTGGGAGTCTGAGACGAGTGACCAGCCAGCCTTTTTGAACCAAAATACTGTTTAATCTGAACAACAGGAATAAAGCGTAGCATGGGAGAATAAGAGGGTTTTCAAACAACAGTCTGTACACGTCTCTGACCCCAAGCCCTCCCAATCTGGCAGGCCAAGAGCCTTCAGACATGCCCAGTGGTTTCTGTGCCTGTCAGTCTGAAGAGCTTCTCAGAAACAGCTGCCAGACCTCTGGGCAGACTCCCAGCGCTGGCAAAACAAGCTGTGTAATGTGGCTGGAGACCGTAAATAGGCTCTTCCCAGCTTGTAGCTCCAGTATTGTCTCTCAACCTCCCTGGGGTCGTTACTGAGCGATGGCTTTTCTTAAGCTGTTGCTTCCCTTCCTGCTTGTTTTCCAGCAGCCTGCTGTTAAACTAAGAAGAGCCATACTGGTTTCACCCAATATAGCCATAACAGCAGCATCCCAATAATTAACCCAACATAGCTCTACAGCAAACATCCCCAGAACTGGGTTTAACTCACACATTCATTACGGCAGCTCAGCTCCATGTCTGTCCCAATGCCATTCCCGGGTGCAACAGATTTTATGAAAACAGGACAGAGACAGTCAGAGAGAGCGAGAGCAATAGACTACTTTCATGTGGGAATTTCCATTTCCATGAATACTCATGAATACTTTGGGGGTTCCAAAGAGGATGGATCTAGACTGTTCTCAGTGATAGAAGATGACAGAACAAGGAGTAATGGTCTCAAGTTGCAGAGGGGGAGGTTTAGGTTGGACATTCGGAAAACCTTTTTCACTAGTAGGGTGGTGAAGAACTGGAATGGGTTACCTAGGGAGGTAGTGGAATCTCCTTCCTTAGAGGTTTTTAAGGTCAGGCGTGACAAAGCCCTGGCTGGGCTGATTTAGTTGGGTTTGGTCCTGCTTTGAGCAGGGGGATGGACTAGATGACCTCCTGAGGTCCCTTCCAACCCTGAGATTCTATGATTCTATGATTCATGCATTTGATGTTGAAATTCTGTGTCCTGCAAACCCTCATTGTGGCTGAATAAAAGGTGCTGGGGTTACTATGTATGAGAGTGTGGGAGCTCAGGGAATTAATATTTTCTATACTGATCCCAATGCCTGTTACCACTCCGGATGCAGGCTGCAGACTGACAGAACAGAACCTGAGGAGAACCAGTCAGCTATTAACCCAGGGACAGAGGAGCTACTAGACTTTTGTTTGCTGACAAGTGAGTGAATGAGGGCTGAGATGCTGCAAAATGTTCAGGTTCTGAAGCAATCCAAATGAGAGATGCTACATTTTAAGTCCCACTCTAAACTGAGAAATCAGCTCTGAAAGAAGATGAGAGAGGAAAGAATGGGTTGACATGCGTGTGCTAGCGTACAGATGTGTAAATGTTATGCCAAATACTCCAAATCCTGTTTACAATTCGTTTTGCTATTAACTCTTTTTTCAGTGAAAAGTTGTATGATACTGTCTCCCGGTAAACTCATGAGAAGTTGTTTCAAACATTTATATTCAGGGTCAGGCACACGATAACTGCAGTAGCTGTGCAAGACTTTCCAAAAAGTCCTGAAAGAACAAAACTGCTGGTCTGTGTTTAAACAAAGAGTAGAGCTGGGGTGCAGGAAAGGAGAGTGTTATAATCCTTTAAAATAATTTATGCCCATCAGCTGTCACACGGACATGGCTGAGGTAACTTGCCCACTCAACTGGATATTAGTTGAAACCTAGTGTTTGCACTATTCTCCTATGGGTGGGGCCAATCCCTACCCAGCCGAGCTCAAGTAACTGTCCGTGTCAGCTTGAAACTTCTGAAATATCTATAGACCCTTCATGGGGGGAGGATTCAGGTCCTGTGAGGACGAAGAGAAGCCTGTAGGATGATTGAACTCTCTGGATTCAGTCAACATTGGTCAGGCCAAGCACCTCAGCGTGCAGGTCAGAATATCACAAGGAGCTTTTTGTAAGGGAAAGTTAATAGAGCCCGGTTCTGATAGAATTTAAAATGTAAATGTGGAGTAACGTAGTTAAAGTCACTGTTATTGAATTAAGCACCTGTCACTAAGAATTTATCCCATGTGCTGGAAAGAGTCAGTGGCATAATTTAGACTCTCAGGAGTGGAGAAAATTAAAAAAAAATATAACGAGGCAATGAAATATGTTTATATATAGCTTCAATGCAAGACAGATAAATACAATTACCATATTTCCCATGCATTTGCCATGTGTTTACCCACATATCATGATACAATAGGCCACACTCAGAAGTGGAGGTGTCTGTGGTAAGGTCACAATTGTAAAATCATACAGTGTTCAAGTGGACTGTGTCACTCCCAACCTATGGATGTCAATGGGGCCAAGAGCTTACCAGGATTCAAAGAGGGACTGGATATTTATCTGCATAATCAGGACATCCAATTACAGTAGTGAGGACTTTAAAAAAAACAACGTTTTGGATGGGCGATAAACCATCCTGATGTACACCACAAAATATGTCAAACTAGTGAGTGTCAGGGGGAAACTTTCCTTGGGAGCAGGTTTTCCCATAGCTTCCTACTGCAGGGCTGTTTCCACCTTTCTCTGAAGCATGTGGAACTGACCACTGGTTACTGGGCTAGATGGACTACAGGTCTGATCCAGTCTGGCAGTGCCTATCTTCCTATCAGTAATGTAAATCCAAGACTATATTTATGCTGATCTTCCTTGAGCTCCTGGGAGTCTATAGACTTGCACTGAGAGCAGAATGATGCCTCACTAATTATCATCTAGTCTCCTGTTCTTTTTCTTTTCAGGAAGGAAAGTTCAAACCTCCTTGGACCTGCCCAGTACATTATGTCAGCTGTCAATGACACCAAACTCAAATTTGCAGTGTTCCTTCTCACCGGGATACCTGGGCAGGAAGATGTCTATCTCTGGATCTCTATCCCCTTCTGCTTAATGTATGTAATTTCAATAGTAGGAAATTCAGTCATTCTGTTCATTATAAAAATAGATCCAAGCCTCCATGAGCCCATGTACATTTTTCTTTCCATGTTGGCCGTCACAGACCTTGCCTTATCTATATCCACCATACCAACGATACTGGGCATATTCTTGTTTAATGTTAGGGAGATCAGCCTCAATGCCTGTTTTGCCCAGCTGTTCTTCATCCACTCACTTCAGTGCATTGAATCCTCCGTGCTCTTGTTGATGGCCTTTGACCGCTTCACTGCGATCTGTAACCCACTGAGATATGCTTCCATCTTAACCCTGACAAGAATATCCAAGATGGGACTGGTGTGTGTGCTAAGAGGGGTGGCTGTAATATTCCCACTCCCCATTCTCCTGAAACGGTTCCAGTACTGTCGAGCCAATGTCCTCTCCCATTCCTACTGTCTGCACCAGGAGGTCATGAAAATGGCTTGTGCGGACATCACAGACAACAGCATTTATGGCTTATCTGTTGCATTCTTTACAACGTGGTTGGACTCGCTGCTCATCTTCCTCTCTTATGTGATGATCCTCAAAACAGTGCTGAGCATCGCGTCCAATACAGAGTGCCTGAGGGCCTTGAACACCTGTGTCTCCCACCTCTGCGCTGTCCTTCTCTTCTACATACCAGAGTTTGGCTTGTCTCTGGTACATAGATTCGGGAAGAGCTCTTCTCCCTTTCTTCAGATTCTCCTGGGCTACATCTACCTGCTGGTTCCGCCCCTGATGAACCCAATCGTGTACAGCGTGAAAAGTAAACACCTTCGTGCGAGGATAATCAGGGTGTTTGTCAAATGAAGGGTCAGTTCATCACCTGGCTTCAATGCTGGTGACACCAGAAATAAAAACAATGCCCTCCTATTCCATCCTGGACCCTTATATCTGAGACGACATGAGCGACTGATTTCCATTCTGTAGAGCGCAGTTCTGATGGGGTGTGAGGCCTGGAGCAACGGGTCAGGGGCTGGTGAGGGAGGACAGGGCACTTGGGGAAGGTGAACAAGGCAGGCAACAGCATTTACAAAGTGACTGTGTTCGTGGAGAGCCAGGGCAACAATAGGAGTTTGGCCCATAAAGAGCCGTATCAGTGGCTGCTCCGACCTCAGAATTCCTCTCGATACAGTCAATAAAGAGAAGGGATGTGAATGTTGTTTCCTATTACACCTGGTCTGTCCATGTCCCGTCTCTGGTTAAACATCCACGGGCCATGAGAAAAGCTGCAGAGCTGTTCTGTAGTTGCAGTCCTGGTCCTTCCTGGGTGCTCTGAGTGCTGCGTGATACATCAGCACAAACACCCACCTTTCCCCTACTTCTGAGCTAGAAGACCCAGGAGAAGCCATTCACACAGCCCCCCTCCACCTCCGTTGATGTCTCTGCAGACAGAACACCAGCCGAACCCACTCCCTACAGAGGCAGAGCCGATGTGTGTGTGTGGGGGGGGGTCTGACACAGAGGAGTCCTGGCAAGAGACTCAGGCCCAGATTCCCTCCCCAGCCCTTCTGTTTGTGCTGCCCCATCTGCTTGCATAGGGGTTGAGATGGTCCTCAACTCCCCCACAGAGGCACAGCTAGCTCCTATCCCAGCCCAGCCCAGCCCAGCCCATTCTGTGTAGGGCGACCAACTTTTCAAAAGGCAAAAGCAGGACAGATGCAGGCAGGATCCCCGTCCCCTCCGTGACCATGCCCTTGACACTCTTCTTTCCACTTGAAGCCCCATGCCCTGTTCCGCATCTTTCCGTAAGGCCCCATCTGTTCCCCCAAGACTCCACCTGTAAAATCTATCTTTCTGTAGTTAATAAACTTGTTTTACGCTTTATCATAACCATTGTGTTTTGAGTGAAGTGTCTGGGAAAATCTCAGCTCTGTAAGCAAAGGCTGTTGCATATCTTTCTCACATCAAGGGTAAAGCAACCTATATTAATGGGTTTGCGTTATACAGATCCTTGTGCAGTTCAAGACTGTATGATTCTGGGGTTATACTCAAGCAAGTGTGCAAGGGTGGGGAGCTGATAAATTAGGGGCTCAGCAGTTCCACCAGCTCCCAGACTGCACCCCACGGGTGACAACCCATCAGAGACGTTTTCAAACAAACAGATAAATTAAACTAAAAATGTCCCCAGGACCAGATAATATTCAACTAAGAGTTCTGAAGGAACTCAACTATCAAATTGCAGAACTTCTTACTGTGGTATGTAACCTGTCACTTAAATCAGCCTGTGTACCAGACAACTGGCAAATAGCTAATGTGATGCTGATGTAAAAAAAAAAAAAAAAGACTTCAGAGGTTATCCCAGCAATTACAGACCAGTAATCCTAACTTCAGTACAAAGTAAACTGGTTGAAACTATAGTAAAAACCAGAATTTTAAGACACATACAAGAACATGATTTGTTCTGGAAGAGTCAACATGACTTTTGGAAAGAGAAATCATGCCTCACCAATCTATTAGAATTCTTTGAGAGGGGGATTCAGTGGATATAGTGTACTTAGATTTTCAGAAAGTCTTTGAGAAGGACCCTCACCAAAGGCTCTTAAGCAAAGTAAGCTGTCATGGGATAAGAAAAAAGGTGCTCTCATGGATCAGTAACTGGTTAAAAGATGGAAAACAAAGGATAGGAATAAATTATCAGTTTTCAGAATGGAGAGGGGTAGCTAGTGGTGTGCTGTTCCACATGTTCATAAATGATCTGGAAAAAAGGATAAACAGTGAGGTGGTAAAAATTGCATATGACACAAAATATTTCAATATACTTAAGTCCAAAGCAGACCGCGAAGGTCTCAGAAAAGTTGGTGACTGGGCAACAACATGGCAGATTAATCATTGTTGATGAATGCAAAGTAATATACATAATTTGCACTATACATACAAAATGATGGTTCCAAATGATCTGTTACCACTCAAGAAAGAGCTCTTGGAGCCATTGGGGATAATTCTCTGAAAACATCCGCTCAGTGTGCAGAGGCCGTCAAAAAAAGAAGTAAGAGAATGTTGGGAACCATAAGTGGTGGATATAGTAGTCTAGGAGAGGCTAAACCTCCCCTGGCACAGCTGCAGCTGCCAGACACTGGATGCTGGTTGCGAGGTTTGCACAGGGATGTTTTTGCTTAATATTATGCACTATGCAGATTCCAGGGTGGCTGAGGAGGCAGTATGTGTTACTCAGCTTGCTGGGTTCATCAATAATCTCCCTGGACTCCATGGAGATTATTGATGAACCCAGCAAGCTGAGTAACACAGACCGCTGTGACAGGTTGCCATCCCCGGGGTGCAATCTGGGAGCCAGGGGAACAGCTATGCCCCTTAACCCTCCAGCTGGGCTGGCCGATCTTACACTGCTTTGTTGGTGACACAGCCAGTGTCTTCAAGCCCTATTATCACCCAACACGACAGCAGGTGGTGCCATGCACCTAACTAAGGTGCCTGAGTGCTTTACCTAAACCACTCAAAGACAGGCAGGAGACAACAGACAATTTCCCAGCTCCCCCACCTTGCACCTTTGCTGGAGTATAAACCCAGTATTATACAGTGAGGGGTTGCCCGCCATCTTCTGGGATGCCACCTGATGTACCGGGGTTCCACTGAGCCCGCCTGTTCCACCAGCCTAGGCTCCCTCACCCTGTCCTGCTGTGCACAGTCCTCAAGCTTCCTAGAGCAAACACACAGGTAGGGACACACCCAGCTGCAGACAGACACAGACACTGAAATCAGCTCTGCATGGGAAGGCTTTACGCTCAAGAATTGCTCAGCATTTAAGTGCACCCCCGCTAAACCTACATTGGTCTTGTCTTGCGCTGCACAGAGAACTGCACAGCGTAAGCTAATTGAAACTCACCTCCTCTCTCAATGTGGAGGAAGATATCCACAGTCCTTTGCCCGTCCCGCCCCCCAGTTATAAATTCCAAAAACTGCGTTTAGAGAAGATAAAACAATTGTATTAGCTACAAAACCAGTTTTTACATGATTATAAGGGATAGCAAACAGATCAAAGCAGATTACTGAGCAGATAAAACAAACATGCAAATTAAGCTTAATACGTTAAAGAAACTGGCTGCAAATAGTAATTTCTCACCCTAAATGTTGTTTTAAGGAGGTTGCAGAGTTTCTTGAAGGCAAACTGCTCTTTCTTGCTGCTTACAAACTCCAGGCATTCCTTTCACAGGCCAGAAACCTTTTCCAGCCTGGGCTCAGACTCCCACCCTGCCCTTTGTCCTTGTTTCTTAGATGTTTCCAGCAGTCGTCCTGGGTGGGGATTAAGTGAAGTAAGAACCCTGATTATCTCACTCCCCAGCCTTAAATAGGATTTACATATGGCGGGAATCCTTTGTTTCCCAGTTTGATCCCCACCCCCTACTAGTGGAAACATACCAGCAGTCCAGGATGGAGTCCAGTACCAGGTGACATGATCACATGACCCTGCGGTGTCAAAGCAGACACATGTCAAAGGATGTCCACGCAGTGTGCAGAGGCGGTCAAAAAAGCAAACAGGATGTTAGGAATCATTAAAAAGGCGATAGAGAATAAGACCGAGAATATATTATTGCCCTTATATAAATCCATGGTACGCCCACATCTCGAATACTGTGTACAGATGTGGTCTCCTCACCTCAAAAAGGATATTCTAGCACTAGAAAAGGTTCAGAAAAGGGCAACTAAAATGATTAGGGGTTTAGAGAGGGTCCCATACGAGGAGAGATTAGAGAGGCTGGGACTCTTCGGCTTGGAAAAGAGAAGACTAAGGGGGGACATGATAGAGGTATATAAAATCATGAGTGATGTTGAGAAAGTGGATAAGGAAAAGTTATTTACTTATTCCCATAATACAAGAACTAGGGGTCACCAAATGAAATTAATAGGCAGCAGGTTTAAAACAAATAAAAGGAAGTTCTTCTTCACGCAGCGCACAGTCAACTTGTGGAACTCCTTACCTGAGGAGGTTGTGAAGGCTAGGACTATAACAATGTTTAAAAGGGGACTGGATAAATTCATGGTGGCTAAGTCCATAAATGGCTATTAGCCAGGATGGGTAAGAATGGTGTCCCTAGCCTCTGTTCGTCAGAGGATGGAGATGGATGGCAGGAGAGAGATCACTTGATCATTGCCTGTTAGGTTCACTCCCTCTGGGGCACCTGGCATTGGCCACTGTCAGTAGACAGATACTGGGCTAGATGGACCTTTGGTCTGACCCGGTACGGCTTTTCTTATGTTCTTATGTTCTTACGTTTGGAGCATCCCAGGAAACTTTCCAGGAAGGTGGAAGGCTCATTGACTAACCAACGAGACTGACCACATTTTTTATGGTGGGTGTTCCCCAGGTGCAAACACTTTTGTAATTGATACATAGTCAAGATTCCTAACTTCAGATGGAGAAATGATACATGCACACAAATAGGATAATCACATTCCGTAAATCATAACCTTTCCAACGCTAGCTTACTTGACCAGTTCACATAAACCACATCTTAGTTCTGCCAACGTTATATTAGAACAATATTTCTATGAAAAATATGGGGCATAGTGCCACATATATCGCCTTTCACTGCACAGGTGCCTGTACAGCATCAGCTCAATAATGTATGGCTCTTTCCTCTTGATGTGGGAAAGATGCAACAGCCTTTGTACAAAGAGCTGAGATTTTCCACTGACTTGTTCCTCAAAACATGCTGGTAAAGATATAGCATCAAACAAGTTTAGTTATGACAAACATAATTTTAAGTGATAGCAAACAGATCAAAGCAGATTACCTAACAAATACACAAACTAAGCCTAACCTACTAGATAGATTGGGTATGAATTAGCAATTTTTACAGGCAGTCCACCAAGTTTCCATATGCAGGCTAGAAATCCCTTTAGCCTGGGACCAGCACTTCCCCCAATTCAGTCTTTGTTCCTCAGGTGTTTCCAGGAGTTCTCTTCTGTGAGGAGTGAGGCCAAGAGGTGATTTCACAACCCACCTAATATAGTGGGAAAATACAGGTATCAAAATGGAGTTTAGTGTTATCTGGTTTGGTCACATGCCCTTGCATGCGCTGCTGAGTCATAGCAGCCATTATCCATAGGCTGTCCAGAGGGTTCTCAGGAAAGCTCACCCAGGGAGGGGATAAGCTTCTCCTAAGGCCTAGTGTTTCCTCTAATGGCCCATTACCCTGAATAGGCCCTTCACAACCAGCTGACTAGACTGGAAGCATTTTGCCTAGTGGGTGCCACCCAGGTGTAACTACATTTGAAATACAGACACATAGTCAATATTCATAACTTCAGATACAAAAAGGACACATGCACACATGTAGGATCATCATATTCTGCAAACCATAATTTTTTCAGACACCTCACAAATCATGTTTTGTACAAGATGCATCATAACTAAGTCGTAATCATAACTGCCTCCTCAGCTGCCCTGGATCCTGCATGGCACATATAAAAAGTGCAGGTTCTGTGGGAATCATAGACTCATGGAATCAGAAGACTGGAAGGGACCTCGAGAGGTCATCTAGTCCAGTCACCTGCACCCATGGCAGGACCAAGCACCATTTAGACCATCCTTGACAGGTGTTTGTCTAACCTGCTCTTAAAAATCTCCAATGATGGAGATTCCACAACCTCCCTAGACAATTTATCTCAGTGTCTAACAACCCTGACAGTTAGGAAGTTTTTCCTAATGTTCAACCTAAACCTCCCTTGCTACAATTTAAGCCCATTGCTTCTTGTCCTATCCTCAGAGGTTAAGGAGAATAATTTTTATCCCTCCCTCTTGTAACAACCTTTTAGGTACTTGAAAACTATCATTTCCCCTCTCAGTCTTCTCTTTTCCCCATAAGAAGACACAAGCTTTTCCCAGGGGGCAGCTTAGAGTCCCAGCAGAGGAGGCATGATGTGGTGGGGGTAGTGCCTCTGGCTGGCCCGGGGCTCCTCCCACCATGGAGGGAGGCTTTGGGACTCCAGCCATGGGGTCTGGGGAGGCTCTGGGGATCTCCGAGATGTGGCAGCTTGCCGCTATGGTCATGGGGGTATGCCTCAAGCAGAAAGCGCTGGGGCTGGCGGGTCTAGACTCCCAAAAGGGGGGCTGCCTCACTGCCCATGTTGGGAACCATTAGGAAAGGGATAGATAATGGGAGAGAAAGTATCATATTGCCCCTATATAAATCCAAGGTATACCCGCATTTGAATTCTGCATGCAGATCTGGTCACCCCATCTCAAAAAAAGATATATTTGAACTGAAAAAGAAACAGAAAAGGGTGACAAAAATATTTAGGGGTATGGAACAGCTTTCAGATGAAGAGAGATTAAAAAGACTGGGAATGTTCAGCTTGGAAAAGAGATGACTAAGGAGGGATATGATAGAGAAAGCGAATATTGAAGTGTTACTGACCGGTTAACAAGAACCAAGGGTCACCCAAATGAAGTTAGTAGGCAGCAGGTTTAAAACAAATAAAAGAAAGTACCTTTTCACACAACCTACACTCAGCCTCAGGAACTCATTAACTAGGAATGTTGTGACTCCAAAAGTATAACCAGGTCTAGAAAAGATTTAGATAAGTTAATGAAGGATAGGTCCATCAATAGCTATTAGCCAAAAAGGTCAAGGATGCAGCCGCATGTTCTGGGTGTCCCTAAACCTCTGACTGCCAGAATCTGGGAGGAGACACAGGGGATGGATCACTTGATAATTGCCCTGTTCTGTTCATTCCCTCTGAAGCATCTGCACTAGCCACTGTCACAAGACAGGACACTGCGCTAGATGCACCATTGGTCTGACCCAATATGGCCTTTCTTAGATTCTTAAATTGTGCCACCGATGGATGGGCTGCTGCGGACAAGCCTTTTCCAGGAGCTCCCTGTGTTACGGATCTTGTAGCCACCATAGAAGATGTCCAGGTGCTGCTCGGTGTAAGAAGCTGATGAGGGGTGAGTGCTGCCACCTAGGGGCATAGTTTTGTAGTACAAGTGACAGAGGCTCATGGTTTGAACTAGAGTTGGGCTGGAAAACAGAGTCGTCGTCCGTCCCCCCAATGGAAAAAATTGATCCAAAGTAAAATGTTTCATTTTCATCCATTTTTGGGGGTGAGTTTTCACAGAAAATGGATCATTTTTCTCTGAAAGCTCAGCTGCCATGATGCTGCCCAGCTGCAGCTGCCTGGATCCCCAAGAGAAACTGGAGGCTTTTCACCTGCCTCTTCCTCATAAGGTAAATGAAGGTGGCACTGAGGGAGCTGGAGAGGGTCCTAGAGCAGTTGTGGAGGCCCAGAGATTGTGGGTGGGAGGGTGGGCCTAGCTACCAGTGGATCACTGAGATCTGTGCATAACTTTGGGGATAAAGGGGTCCTGGGTCCCCCTTTTCCTTCCTCAGAGAGAAGGGAAGGGAACCCCCTCCTGGAACGATCCGAGGTAAATTTTCATGTGGGGAGCCTTGTGGAATCTTCCTTCCCTGGCCTGAACCAAGAGTTTATAATGCAGGAAAGGGGGCTGCCGGGGACAAATAGGGTTGTTGTGGTTATTTATTAATTATTATTATTATTACTATTTCAACAGGATTACAGCTGCCCCTGAGGATTCCAGGAATGGCGCCTGCAGCAGGGTGTTTGCTGCAGTCTAGCTGTGTAGCATCACCACACGTCCCCTGTGATTTGGCCTCCTGCAGTTTGCCATTGGCCGTGATGGGGATTAAAGCTGATGAGCTTTCCTGAGATACCCTGATGGCCAAGTGGCCCCCAAGGGAATGTGCGAACATGCTTCATAAAGACAGTTGCCTCCCGATCTGAACAGATACTGCCTGCTGCCCGTGCTCCCTCTCCGATGACTCCTTGTCCTCTCAGGTGAAGACGTCTGGTGTCAGCAGCTCCCCGTCTAGCAGGAACTGGGTACATTGGCAAGTTTCACTACCTTTAAAATGTGAAGTGAAGGATAAAGGCTGCAAGTTTTTTCCATTTGCAGATGTTCTGTGCAGTTGCAGAGGACTCAGCTGAGCTGTTGGGGTGACTCAGTGATGGTGGTGGAGAGAGCTTAGGAACCCCTCCCCTACATCTGCCCATGCTCCACAGTGGGCTATTCAAGCTACACAGAAATCTGAGATTCAAAGCGACCTCGGAGTATTAAAACCCCGATGCCCCAGGGAAGGATTTCTCAAGGTGTCCCATTTCCAGAGATGCAGTGTGCTCTTTGCCCAATCCTGCAGAGGCTGAGCGAGAAGAGACCCCAGGGAATATCAGTGACTAGTTCCCAAATCACCTCAGGTTTATTTACTAATGGAAATTAAATCAACAAATCCATTTTCAAAGGTTTTATTCTCTGGCTTGATTGTGAATGCAGGAATTCAGAGCTGCGTTGCTCTGTGGTAACAAGTCTGATAAGGCATATTTGTTTCCAGACTGGATGAGTGCTCCAGCCTTTCTACCCTGTAGATACCCCTCAGAGTTAGAGGACTACCTGCATCTTTGTCTGCTCTCAGGTCTCCGAGTGCCAGATGTCAGGCCTTGTAGCCTTCCCTCTCATGGGGTGGCATCCTGTGACCCTCCCACCCTGGGCTACAGCACACTGCAGTTCGACTGTGGATTGAGCAGGTCTGAGTGGGTTCGGCACCTGCGGTTCTTCTCTATGTAAGTCTGTGAGCAGTGGTGAGACGAGTGACCAGCCAGCCTTCTTGAACCAAAATATTGTTTAATCTGAAAAGTAGGAATAAAGTGTAACATGGGAGAATAAGAGGGTTTTAAAAAAACAGTCTGTAAATTTCTCTTACCTGACACCTTCCCACTCTGATGGGGACCCAGGCAGGCCGAGGGCCTTCAGACTTCCCCAGTGGTCTCTGTGCCTGTCAGTCTGAAGAGCTTCTCAGTAACTGCTACCCCACCTCTGGACAGACTCTCAGTGCTGGCAAAACAAGCTGTGTAATGTGGCTGGAGACTGGAAATAGGTTCTTCCCAGCTTCGGTGTTGTCTCTCAACCTCCCTGAATTTTTTAATGAGTGATGGCTTTTCTTAAGCTGTTGCTTCCCTTCCTTCATGTTTTCCAGCAGCCTGCTGTTAAACTAAGAAGAGCCATACTGGTTTCACGCAATAATGCCACAACATAAACATCCCAATAGTTAACCCAATCTAGCTCTACAGCAAACATCCCAAAATCTGTGTTTAATATACACATTCATTATGACACCTTTTGCAAAATCTATATAAGGATGTGAAGCAGGACAGAGGGAGCGTGGTGAGGATACCCCTGCTTTCCACCCAAGATGTCTGCTGGAACTAACAGAGACTGAACAGGGGAAAGGATTGGGCCCGGACTAGGAATGTGTCTAGTCTGTGAAAGAAGCTTATTGAAACATCTTTGAGGGTGAAATTACATGTAACAGTTTCTTAGTGTATTAAGTTTAGCCTTGCGTGTTTGTTTTATTTTGCTTAGTAACCTACTTTGTTCTGTCTGTTATCTCTTATGACCACTTAAATCCTACCTTTTATCCTTAATAAAATCACTTTGGTTTATTAATAAACCCAGTGTAAGTAATTTTTACCTGGGGGGCAAACAGTCTGTGTATATCTCTCTTTACTTTGAGAAAGAGGGTGAATAACATGAACGGATTTATCTGGGGTTCAGGCTCCCAGAAAGGCCATGCACTGGGATGCTGAGGCAAGCCCCTTTAACTGAGTCTTCCCAGAACTCAGCTGTTCTCAGTGTCCATATTTTGCAGAGGAGTGTGGCCCTATCTCCGGGACTGTGCTGGAGGAGGCCTGGAGGGTCTGGCTCAGCAAGACAGAGTTAAGGAGTGTCCATGTTGGCAGAAGGGTTAGGCTCAGTGGTATCTCAGCAAATCAAGGGGCAGTCCCAAGGGGGTAGCGATGAGAGAACCCGTCATATAAATACAAGATGGTGAGAGCTCAGGGAATGAATATTTTCAATAATTATCTTAATGCTGCAAGCTACAGACTGACGCAACAGAACCTGAGCAGAACCAGTCAGCTGTTAACCAAGGGACAGAGGAGCTACTGGATTTTTGTTTGCCGACAAGTCACTGAATGAGGGCTGAGACATTGCAATCTTTTCAGTCTGCGAAGAAATCCAGATGACAGACGCTACATTTAAAGTCCCATTCTCACCTGAGAAATCATCTCTGAAAAAGGATCAGAGGGGAAATAATTTGTTGACATGAGTGTACTAAAGTACAGACGTGTAAATTTTATGCTAAACTTTTCATTGTAATACAAATATTGCAAACCAAACTTTCATGACTTGGCATATATATTGAAAGCCAGAAGCAGAGTGGTTGGAATCTCTACAGGAGGGAGGAGTGGTAGCTTTATCGCTTAATGGCTTTTGCTTTACAAAGTAGTTCTGGACATGCTGTTCGCAAGGGGTTTGTGCCATTAACTCTTTGTTCATTGAACAGTTGTATCATACCATCCCCTGGTAACTGACCAGAAGCTTTATCTTAAACTTACATTCAGGGTCATGAACATAATTCCCTTGCAATACCTGTGCAAGACTTTCCAAAAGGTCATGAGAGAACAGAACTGTTGGCCTCTGTTTCAGCAGAGCAGAGCTGAAGTACAGGAAAAGGGAGTGTATTAGTGGTTGTATGTAATTTATGCCTATCTACAGTGACATGAGCATGGGTAAAGTGACTTGCACACTCAAGTGGATAGTAGTGCAACCCTAGCGTTTCCACTATTCACTCATTTGTGACACCAACCTCTCCACCGCCCAGGTGAACTAGCCCTCTGTGTTACCTTGTAAATTCCAGATATCCATAGACTCTTGCGTGGGGAGAGGATGCAGGTCCTTGGAGGAAGAAGAGAAGCCTGTAGTCTGATCAAACCTTCTGGATTCAGTCAAAATTGGCCAGGCAAAGCACTTCAGCACCTGTTGGAGGGATGCTTGGGGGTCAGAGTGTATCACAGGGGAGTATTTGGTAAGGGAAAGTTAATATAGCCCAGTTCTGACTGAATTTACAAATGTAAATCTGGAATGACACAATTGAAGGCACAATTATTGAATTAAAATCCTGGCCCTAAGAATTTATCTTATGTACTGCAAAGAGGAAGTAGCTTAATTTGGACTCTCTGGAGTGGAGAAAATGTAGTTATATGTAGTTTCAATGCAGGACAGATGGAGAGATAAATATAATGACCGTTTTCACCATGAACTTGCCATGTGTTCATAAATACGTCATCATATAATGGGCCATACTCAGAAGTGGAGGGCTAGAAAGGTTGTCTGTGGTAAATTCACAACTGAAAATCACACAGTGCTCAAGTAGGCTGCGGAACTCCCAGCCACAAGATATTAATGGGGCCAAAAGCTTAGCAGGTTTCAAAGAGGGACTGCATGTTTATATGGGGAACTGGAAAATACAATTACAGTGGTGAGGGTGGTTTTAAAAACTCTTGGACGAGATCTAAACCTTCCTGATTCATATCAAAAAATGTGTCTAGTGGGTGTAAGAGGGGAACTATACCAGGGAGCAGGTTACCTCATAGCTGCCTATTGCAGGGCTTTTTCCACGTTCCTCTGAAGCATCTGGAACTGGACACTGGATACTGGGCTAGATGGACTGCTGGTATGATCCAGTCTGGCAGTGCCTATCTTCCTATTGCTGTAAATCCAAAACTATGTTTTTGCTGATCTTCCTTGAGCTCCTGGGAGTCTCTAGAGGTGCACTGAGAGGAGAAAAATGTCTAGTTAAATATAATTTAGTCTCCTGTTCCTTTTTCTTTCAGGAAGGAAAATTCAAAATTCCTCTGACCTGCCCAGTCCATTATGCCAGCTGTCAATAACACCAAATTCAATTCTGCAGTGTTCCTTCTCACCGGGATACCTGGGCAGGAAGAAAAAAATCTCTGGATCTCTATCGCATTCTGCTTAACATATGTTATTTCAATATTAGGAAATTCAGTCATCCTGTTCATTATAAAAACAGATCCAAGCCTTCATGAGCCCATGTACATTTTCCTTTCCATGTTGGCCATCACAGACCTTGGTTTATCGATAGCCACCATGCCAACAACATTGGGGATATTCTTGTTTAACTCTAGGGAGATCAGCTTTAATGCCTGTTTTGCCCAGCTGTTCTTCATCCACTCGCTTCAGTGCACTGAATCCTCCGTGATATTATTGATGGCCTTTGACCGCTTCATCGCGATCCATGACCCGCTGAAATATGTTTCCATCTTAAACCCACAAAGAATATCCAAGATGGGACTGGTGTTTGTGCTGAAAGGGGTGGCAATAATATTCCCACTCCCCTTTCTCCTGAAACGGTTCCAATACTGTCGAACAAATGTCCTCTCCCATTCCTACTGCCTGCATCAGGAGGTCATGAAGTTGGCTTGCTCGGATATCACAGTCAACAGCATCTATGGCTCGTCTGTTGGACTCTTAACAGTGGGGTTGGACTTGCTGCTCATCTTTCTCTCTTATGTGATGATCCTCAAAACAGTGCTGAGCATCGCGTCCAATGCAGAGTGCCTCAGGGCCCTGAACACCTGTGTCTCCCACCTCTGTGCTGTCCTGCTCTTCTACACGCCAATGATCGGCCTGTCTGTAATATACAGATTCGGGAAGGGCTCTTCTCCCTTACTTCAGATTCTCCTGGGTTACATCTACCTAATGGTCCCACCCCTGATTAACCCAATTGTGTACAGTGTGAAAAGCAAACACCTTCGTGCGAGGATAATCAGGGTGTTCATCAAGTGAAGGGTCAGTTCATCACCTGATTCCAATGCTGATGACATGGGAGACCCAAAACATGGGCTACCTTGTAACAATGTGGCCTTTGGCGGGACACCACTGAGAGTATCAATTCAGGACAAATTGCTTAGAGTAGGGCAGTCACAGCCCAAGGCTGGGTGTCCTTTATTACTAAGGCACCAAACCAGCCAAACAGAGAGGACTTTGGTTTCACCCCACTCGCTAACCAGAAGTCATACAAGCAATTCCCTCAGACACTCCAGTTTCCCAGTATCACCCCCAGCACCACTCCTTATGGGGATGAATGGTTATGAAAACCAATACCCCAGTAAAAGAAAAACGGTTCTCCTGATCCCAAAGGACCAGTCCTCAGACCCAGGTCAATACACAAGTCAGATCTTACCCATGAATCACGCTGTTGCCAATCCTTTAGAATCCAAAATCTAAAGGTTTATTCATTAATAGAAAGAAATATAGATGAGAGTTAAAATTGGTTAAATGAAATTAATTACATACAGTAATGGCAAAGTTCTTGGTTCAGGCTTGTAGCAGTGATAGAATAAACTGCTGGCTTAAGTTAAGTCTCTGGAGTACATCCACAGCTTGGATGGGTCATTCAGTCCATTGTTCAGAGCTTCTGGTTGTAGCAAAGTTCCTCCAGAGGTAAGAAGCAGGATTGAAGACAAAATGGAGAAGATGCAGGTGCCTTTTTTAGTCTCTTGCCATGCGGCCTCTGCTTCCTTTGTCCCAGACACAAGCTGCCCAGCACATGGCTAGGAAGCCTTAGAGTTCTCTCCATAGGCATGTCCCTGCATGTCTTGCTGATTCAGAAGGTGTATCTGCCTTCTCTCAATGGGTCAGTTGTATAGCTGATGGTCCTTAATGGACCATCAAGCAGGCTAGGCAGTGCTGACGCCACATTGTCTGGATACTGGGCTAGATGGACTGCAGGTCTGATCCTGTCTGGTAGTGCCTAACATTTTATCAGTCATGTAAATCCAAGACTATTTTTTTTGATGATTTTCCTTGAGCTCCTGTGAGTCTCTAGACTTGAACTGAAAGCAAAAAAAGTCTCGTTAAATATCATCAAGCCTCCTGTACTTTTTTCTTTCACAAAGGAAGGATCAAAATTCCTCAGACCTGTCCAGTCCATTATGTCAGCTGTAAATGACACCAAATTAAAATCTGCAGTGTTCCTTCTCACTGGGATACCTGGGCAGGAAGACGTCCATTTCTGGGTCTCTATCCCTTTCTGCTTAATGTATGCCATTTCAATATTAGTAAATTCAGTCATTCTGTTCATTATTAAAACAGATCCAAGCCTCCATTAGCCCATGTACATTTTCCTTTCCATGTTGGCCATCACAGACCTTGGCTTATCAATATCCACCATACCGACGATCCTGGGCATATTCTTGTTTAACTCTAGGGAGATCAGCTTCAATGCCTGTTTTCCCCAGCTGTTCTTCATCCACTTGTTTGAATTCATTGAATCCTCCGTGCTCTTTTTGATGGCCTTTGACCGCTTCATCGCAATCTTTTACCCCGATGAGATATGCTTCCATCTTAACCCTGCAGAAAATAACCAAGACGGGACTCATGTTAGTGATAAGAGGATTGGCTGTAATGTTCCCACTACTGAAATGGTTCCACTACTGTCGAGACAATGTCCTCTTCCATTCCTACTGCCTGCACCAGGAGGTCATGAAGGCGGCTTGTTCAGATATCAGAGTGAACAGCATCTATGGCTTGTTTGTTACACTCTTAATGGTAGGGTTGGACTTGCTGCTCATCTTCCTCTCTTATGTGATGATTCTCAAAACAGTGCTGAGCGTCGCATCCCACGAGGAGTGCCTGAGGGCCTTGAACACCTGCGTCTCCCACCTCTGCACCATCCTGGTCTTCTAGACGCCAGATATTGGGCTGGCTGTGATACATAGATTTGGGAATAGCTCTTCTCACTTGCTTCAAATGGTCCTGGGTTATGTCTACCTGCCGGTCCCGCCCCGATAAATACAATCGTGTACAGCGTGACAAGCAAACACCTTCTTGCGAGGATAATTAGGGCATTTGTCAAGTGAAGGGTCAGTTCATGAACCAGCTCCAGCGCTGCTGACACGGGAGATGATAAACACGGGCCACCAATTCCATCCTGGACCCTTCGATCCAAGACTATATGAGCTACTGAACTGTTGAGAGAGTTTCAGACAGGATCTAAGGCCTGGAGCTATGGGAGAGGGGCCATCCCCACCTGCTGTTGAGTCTCCACAGTGGGTTTGGACTCTTTGCTCATCCTCCTCTCTTATGTGATGATCCTCAAAACCGTGCTGAGCATCGCGTCCCATGCGGAGCGCCTCAGGGCCCTGAACACCTGCGTCTCCCACCTCTGCGCCGTCCTGCTCTTTTACACACCAGTGCTCAGCTTGTCTGTGACACACAGATTCGTGAAGAACTCTTCTCCCTTGCTTCCAATTCTCATTGGCTACGTCTACCTAGTGGTCCCGCCCCTGATGAACCCAATCGTATACAGCGTGAAAAGCAAACACCTTCGTGCGAGGATAATCAGGGTGTTTGTCAAGTGAAGGGTCAGTTCATCACCCGGCTCCAGTGCTGGTGACATGGGAGACAAAAAACACAGGCCACCTATTCCATCCTGGACATGAGCTAGTGACCTAGGGAAAGGTTCAAACGGGATCTATGGTCTGGAGCTATGGGAGAGGGGCTGGTCGAGGGAGGACAGGGCACTGGGGGAAGGACACCATGGGAGGCAGCAACATTTACAAAGAGACTGTGTTCGTGGAGAGCCAGGGGACCAGTGGGATGTTGGCCCATAAAGAGCCGTATCGGTGGCTGCTCCGACCTCAGAATTCCTCTCGATACAGTCAATAAAGAGAAGGGATGTGAATGTTGTTTCCGATTACACCTGGCCTGTCACTGTCCCGTCTCTGGTTAAACATCCACAGGCCATGAGAAAAGCTGCAGAGTCCTGGCCCTTCCTGAGTGCTCTGGGTGCTGCGTGATCCATGGCGTGGACAGGGACTATTCAAGGGGCCACAGGCACTGACTCCATGGGTGCTCCGGGGATGGAGCACCCACGGAAAAAAATTAGCGGGTGCTCCGCACCCACCAGCCAAGCTCCCCCCTCCTTGCTTCCAGTGGTATTAATAGCTCTGTCCTACCACAAGGGGTGTTGTGCTGGTAAATATGTTACAGATTGTGAGGCGCTCGGACTCTACAATAACTGGGGCCACAGCTAAGTGCCGTAGAGAGATTTCAGCTCTGTTTGCCTCATACGGGCGATTTGGGGCACTGGGTGGAGAACCTGAACTCTTCCCAACACCCCGTTGGTGATGAGGCCTGTCATGAGCACAGAACCCTTTGACGAGGGAGTTCTGGGCCCCTCCTGCAGCTGGGCAGTAAGAGGGGGAATCAGGACGTGCTTTCAGAGAGCGAAGGATCTGGAGAGCGTTGCCTGGCCGAACAGAGCCCTGCTGGGCTGCCCCTCGCTCTGATCCTGACCCCATCCGCTCCATCAGCAATGAGAACCGCTCTAGTGCTGGAAATAGACCTTCCACCGTGCATCCAAATTTCCAACATCACCAAGTAGCTGGGAGTAGCTGGATCTGGGGGAGGGGGTTGTTTGGGTCCCAATGAGAGCTAGCAGCTGGCATTTGGAGCTGGGTTTGGGACACACCCTTTTCTATTGAGAATGTGCATGGACTTGCTTACCCGGCATGTGCATGTCTCATGACTCAAAATGAGGGGAGTCCCGCTGAGCTGTGCCTCAGGTACCAGTGACTCTGCGAGCCCGTCACTGTTATGTCCGGCTGTCTGTGGCGTAACCCTGTTCCTTACAACCGCGGGCCCTGTAGCCCAGTGCAGAGGGAAAAGGGTGTCTGCCACCGATGGACTGTGTGACCAGAAATGTCCACTAACCAACCCTCAGTGCCTTTGTTTGTGGGCGCTCTGCTTGAGATGCGGCCAGCAGCGCCCCCTCTTGGGATTTTATTGGGAGTCTCACACTATTTCCTGTCTTTCTTAAAGCCCCAACTTCTGGAATCAAGAAGAAACTGAAGAGGAATCTCAGCTTTCCGGGGTTTTTTTTAAGTTTTTTTTTTAAAGTGAGTTGCTGAAAAGGTAGAAAACCTGATGCAGGTGCACCCCAAGGTCTCAGACACCACTTACCCCTCACTGTCACCCCCGAGCACCCCCACATCTGCCACAGACACCGAGGTGCTGGAGTCACGGGGCTTCCCAGAACCAGCTGTCATGGGAGGCTGTGGTAAGAGGCCTTTCATAGACAAAGTTGTTGCTCTGTGGAACGCTGACATAGCCCAGTTCTTAGGGTCTCAGGGTATCTGAGCACCTTGAATGTCTTTATCCTCCCGACACCACTGTGAGGCAGGGCAGGGCTATTATCCACCTGCACAGAGGCTCAGAGACAGCCAATGGCTTGCTCATGGTCACATATGGCAAGGGAATCAAACCCAGATCTCGTGAGTCACACAGCATTCCTAGATCACAGGACCAGCCTTACAAGCAGTGACAGGCCCGGCTGGATTCTCTGCTGCACCAGCAGAGCTCCCCTCTGCACTGCAGAGAGTGGGGATGGCAAGGAGCCAGTTACAGAGGTTTGATTCCCTAGCCTGTTGTCCCCCTGCCTGTGCAGAGTTTAGAGCAGCCTGGGGGCTAGGCTGACCTCCGCCTGTCACACCGCAATGGCCCCCTCCCTCAGGGAGTCCGCAGGGAAGGCAGATCAGCATTGTATGTGGCTAACGCTGTTGCACGCATCGCAAAGCATTTTGGGGTGGGTCAAAGGTGTGTGAGTGGGGAATAAAAAATTCCTTTGCAAGAGTACAAGAAGCCCAGAGAGGGGAAAAAGAAAGAAGAAAGCAGAGAACGGGTTAACTCAACACTGCAGCTAGCAAGCTCAGTCCGAAGATAAAACGCTGGCCCCTGCCATAGGACACTTCCCACAGCCGGGACTTAGCTGACGGCGGAGAAAGATGGGGGCTTGAATGTGCCCGAGCGGCCGTGAAAAGAGAAGAACTAAGTTGAGCAAAGCTGCAAAGATAGCAGCAAAAACTGAGCAAATAAGGCGGCGACGGTGAAGGCCAACAGAAGGGAAAACAAATTCTCCAGAGCCGGTGTGTTTTGGGCAGCCGAGAAGGCCACAGCGAGCCGATTGGGACTGGTACAAAGAGCACCAGGCACAGAGGGCCCTGGACGATGACACCCTCAAAGGAACCCAGGACTGAAAAACCCTCCCGAGAGCTGGAGCAATTCGGAAATGACAGCGGATTCCCCGGACGACCTGGGCCCAGGGCAAGAACTCCCGTCCACCCCTTCCCCTCTTTTTCTTACGTTACACCCAGGCCTGGCCAGCTTTGAGTAGTGCGTATGTGAGTATGAAAGTGGGTTAGGGATTGGGGCTCAAATGCTTTCTTTCTTCCCCTGAGTGACGTGGGAGCATTCCCAGCACTCTCTGCTGTATTTTATTATTTTATTAATAAAGCTTTAAAATTTAAACATTTGGTGTGTTATGTCATCTCCTCCCCAAACGATCCTGCTGCATCAGCCTGATCACCTGATGCTCCAGGCAGATTGGTAATGAAAATCTGCCACATGCCCATTGGTAACGGCTCCCAAGCCCATTGGTAACGGCTCCCAAGAGCTCATATCTCTCTGCCCAAGTCTAAATTCTCTGCAGTACCACTCTGCACCTACCTGACACTCATGGCCGGTGCCAGTTCTTCCTGGTGGTGGTGAGGGGAGGTGAGTAGGTACTTAGGTCCCCCTCACAATGAGGCCCTGCCCCTGGTCCTCTTTCCCCCAAGGCCCTGACACCATCCCAGGGCAGGTGGTTCCAGGGTCCCTCCCCCACTAGCCCTTTCTCCCTGAGCAGCAGCTCTTACCTTGGCCTGGCTCCTGGCCTAGCCAGTGGGTAGGGCTTGGGGGAAAGAGATGTAATCATAGAATATCAGGGTTGGAAGGGACCTCAGGAGGTCATCTAGTCCAACCCCCTGCTCAAAGCAGGACCAATCCCCAACTATTTTTTGTTTGCCCCAGATCTCTAAATGACCCCCTCAAGGATTGAACTCACAACCCTGGGATCAGTAGGTCAATGCTCAAACCACTGAGCTATCCCTCCCCCCAATGATGGGGCAGGGGGTGGAGATTTGAGGGGAAGAAGAGGGGCAGGGGCGGGGTCAGAGAAGAGATGAGGATCCTACATGTGTCCTACTTTTCCCTTTTGAAAAGGTTGTCTCCCTACATTGAATGGGCTGGGCTGGGATAGGAGCTAACCGTGCCTCTGTTGGGGAGCTGAGGCCTGTTTCCACCCCTTTGCATTAGTCTCTTGCCAGGACTCCTGTGTGTCAGACCCTCACTCACACACTCAGCTCTGCTCTGCTCTGCCTTGGTGACATTATGGCCGTCTGGGGTTGGGATCAGCAGGCATGTGGTGTGTACAGGCCATCGGCAGGGGTGGCAGGGGTGGGCTGCCTGAATGGCTTCTCCTGGGGCTCCTGCTTTAATCATGTCTCTGACACGACTCAGTCACAAACACCTGGCTGAGGGCATAGGGGAAGGGTGAGTGTCCTTGTCCCTTTAATAGCTCCTGTGCACAGCTGGTGCAGCCCTCATGGATCACGCAGCACCCAGAGTGCTCAGGAAGTGCCAGGACTGTGACTGCACAACAGCTCTGCAGCTTTTTTCATAGCTCATGGATGTTTAACCAGAGACGGGACAATGACAGGCCAGGTGTAGTGGGAAACAACATCCACCTCCCTTCTCTTTATTGACTGTATACACAGGAGTTCTGAGAGGGGAGCAGCCACTGATATGGCTCTTTATGGGCCAGCTTCCCACTGGTCCCCTGGCTCTCCACAAACACAGTCACTCTGTAAATGCTGCTGCCTGCCTTGGTCTCCATCCCCCAGTGCGCTGTCCTCCTTCACCAGCCTCTGTCCTTAGACCCCGCCTGTACCTTTCTCTACAGAGTGGAGATCAGTAGATCATGTCATCTCAGATGCAAGGGTCCAGGTTGCATTAGGTGGCCTGTGTTTTTTGTCCCCTGTGTCACCAGTGCTGTAGCCAGGTGATGAACTGACCCTTCACTTGATGAACGCCCTGATTATCCTCTCACGGAGGTGTTTGCTTTTCACGCTGTACACGATTGGGTTTATCAGGGGTGGGACGAGCAGGTAGATATAACCCAGGAGAATCTGAAGCAAGGGAGAAGAGCCCTTCCCAAATCTGTGTAACACAGACAAGCCAACTTCTGGAGTGTAGAAGAGCAGGACAGCGCAGAGGTGGGAGACGCAGGTGTTCAGGGCCCTGAGGCACTCCGCCTGGGACGCGATGCTCAGCACTGTTTTGAGGATCATCACATAAGAGAGGAAGATGAGAAGTGAGTCCAAACCCACCGTTAAGAGTGTAACAACCAAGCCATAGATGCTATTGAATGTGATGTCTGAACAAGCCATCTTAATAACGTCCTGGTGCAGGCAGTAGGAATGGGAGAGGACATTGGCTCGACAATATTGGAACCGTTTTAGGAGAAAGGGGACTGGGAATACTACAGCCAACCCTCTAAGTACAAACACAAATCCCAGCTTGGCTATTCTCTTCAGGGTTAAGATGGAAGCATATCTCAGTGGGTTACAGATCGCGACGAAGCGGTCAAAGGCCATGAGCAAGAGCACGGAGGATTCGATGAATTGAAGCGAGTGGATGAAGAACAGCTGGGCAAAACAGGCATCAAAGCTTATCTCCCTAGAGTTAAACAAGAATATGCCCAGGATCGTCGGTATTGTGACTATCGATAAGCCAAGGTCTGTGATGGCCAACATGGAAAGGAAAATGTACATGGGCTCATGGAGGCTTGGATCTGTTTTAATAATGAACAGAATGACTGAATTTCCTAATATTGAAATAACGTACATGAAACAAAAGAGGATGGAGATCCAGAGATGGACGTCTTCCTGCCCAGGTATCCCGGTGAGAAGAAACACTGAAGATTTGAATTTGGTGTCATTGACAGCTGACATAATGTACTGGGCAGGTCCGAGGAGTTTTGAACTTTCCTTCCTGAAAGGAAAAAGAACAGGAGACTACATGATATTTAATGAAACATTTTTCTGCTCTCAGTGCAAGTCTAAAGACTCCCAGAAGCTCAGGGAGAATCATCAAAAACAGTCATGGATTTACATAACTGATAGGAAGACAGGCACTGCCAGACTGGATCAGACCTGCAGTCCATCTAGTCCAGTATCCAGTTCCAGAAGCTTCAGAGGAAGGTGGAAGGAGCCCTGTAATAGGCAGCTCTGAGATAATCTGCTCCCAGGGAAAGTTTCCCCCTGACGTCCACTAGCTAGACATATTTTGTGGTGTAAATCAGGAAGGTTTAGAGCCTTTCCAAGACTTTTTAAAACAACCCTCAATACTGGAATTGGATTTTCTGGTAACACACATAAACATCCCGTCCCTCTTTCAATCCAGCTAAGCTCTTGGCCCATTGATGTCTTGTGGCTGGGAGTTCCACAGCCTGCTTGAACACTGCATGATTTTACAATATTGACCTTACCACAGACACCTTTCTGGCCCTCCACTTCTGAGTGTGGCCTATTGTATCATGATATGTGGGTAAACACATGGGAAATTCATGAGGAAAATGGTCATTGTATTTTTCTCTTCTGCATTAAAGCTATTTATAAATGTGTTTCTTTACCTCATTATATTTTTTTTCTCCATGTCTGAGAGTCAAAATTAAGCCACTTCTTCTTTGCAGCACATGGTATAAATTCTTAGAGCTAGGATTTTAATTCAATAACATTGACTTAAACTACAGCACTCCAGATTTACATGTGTGAACCGGGCTCTGTTAACTTTCCCTTAACAAGTGCTCGTGATGATATACTCAAAGCCCCAAGAATCTTTGCCTGCCCAGGGTTGAGTGAATCCAAAGAGTTCAATCATCCTACAGGCCTCTCATCATGCTGTCAGGAACTGCATCCTCTCCCCATGCAAGGGTCTGTAGATATCTGGCAAGTTACAAGCTAACAGACTGTTACTTCAGTTGGGTGGGGGAGGGATTGGTGGCAAAAATGGGTAAACCGTGCAAAAACTATGTTTGCTCTAATATCCAGCTGAGTGTGCAAGTTACTTCAGCCATGCTCATGTAAAATGTAAGGGGCGTAAATTGCATACAACCACTATTACACTCCTCTTTCTTGCACCTCAGCTCTACTCTTTGCTGAAGCACAGACCAGTGGTTCTGGTCTCTCAGGACTTTTTGGAAAATCTTATGCTCTTATGTTCTTGCACATGTATTGGAGAGTGATTGAATGGACAACCCTGAATGTAAGTGTTAGAAACAGCTTCTGGTCAGTTACCGGGAGACAGTATCATACAGCTGTTCACTGAACAACGAGTTAATAGCACAAACCCATTGCACACAGTATTTGGAGAACTTCTGAAATACTTTCTAAAGCCAAAGCCATTAAGCAGTAATGTTACTGCTGCCCCTTCCTGTAGAGATTCCAACAATCTGCTTCTTGCTTTAGATATACAGGCATGTCATGAATGTTTGGTTTGTAATTTTTGTATTACAATGAAAAGTTTTGGCATAACATTTACACATCTGTACGTCAACCCATTCTTTCGCTTCTGATCTTCTTTCGGAGGTGATTTCTCAGGTTAGAGTGGGACTTAAAATGTAGCATCTGTCACCTGGATTTCTTCAGAACCTGATAAGATCGCAGTGTCTCAGCCCTCATTCAGTCACTTGTCAGCAAACAAAAGTCTAGTAGCTCCTCTGTCCCTGGGTTAATAGCTGCCTGGTTCTCCTCAGGTTCTGTTCTGTCAGTCTGTAGCCTGTATCCGGAGTGGTAACAGGCTTTTGGGTCAATATAGAAAATATTTATTCCCTGAGCTCTCACTCTCTAGTACATAGTAACCCCAGCACCTGTTATTCAGCCATGATGAGGGTTTGCAGGAAGTGGATTTGAAAGTCATATGCATGAGTATTCATGGAAATGCAACTTCATTTCCCACAGGTAAGTAGTTTATTTCTCTCTCTGTCTCTCTCTGACTGTCTATGTCCTGTACTCATAAAATCTGTAGCACCCGGGACCGGCATTGTGACTGACATGGAGCTGAGCTGCCATAATGAATGTGTGTGTTAAACCCAGTTCTGGGGATGTTTGCTGTAGAGCTACATTGGGTTAACTATTGGGATGTTTATGTTCTGGCTGTATTGGATTATACCAGTTTGGCTCTTCTTAGTTTAACAGGAGGCTGGTGGAGAACAAGCAGGAAGGGAAGCAAGTGCTCAAGAAAAGCCATCGCTCAGTAAACTCTTCAGAGAAGCTGGGAGTCAACACCAGAGCTACAAGCTGTGAAGAGCCTATTTCCAGGCTCCAGCCACGTTACACAGATTGTTTTGCCAGCACTGGGAGTCTGTCCAGAGGTGGGGCAGCTGTTGCTGAGAACATTTTCAGACTGACAGGCAAAGACAGTGCTGGGGAAATCTGAAGGCCCTCGACCTGCCTGGGACCCCGTCAGAGTGGGAGGACTTGGGGTCAGGGAACTTCTTATTCTCCCATGTCACACTTAATTTCTGCTGTTCAGATTAAACAGTATTTTGTTTCCAGAAGGCTGGCTGGTCACTTGTCTCATGACGGCTCACAGACTCCCAAAGGGAAGAACCACAGGAGCCGAACCCACTCGGACCTGCTGGGCAAGCACAGTCCCCCCACAGTGTGCTGTCGCCCAGGGCCCAGCCTGAGGGTGGAGGGTCCTGAATTTCCACCTCACGAGAGCAAAGGCTACAAAGGGTCCCATCTGAGGATGGCAGGTTCGTGGGATTCCACCCCGTGCTTGAAATCTGGCCCCATCATAGGGAAGACTACAAGGCCTGACATCTGGCACTCAGAGACCAGAGAGGGGCCAGAGATGCCAGTAACCCGGTAACTCTGAGGGGTATCTACGGGGTAGAAAACCTGGATCCCTCAGCCAACCAGGAAACAGAAATATGCCTTATCAGCCCTGTTACCACTGAGCAACACAGCTCTGGATTCCTGCGTTCACAGTCGAGCCAGATTATAAAACCTTTGAAAATGCATTTGCTGATAAAAATTTTCAGGAGCAAATAAACCTGAGGCAATTTGGGAACTAGTCACTGATCTTCTGTGGGGTCTCCTCTCGCTCAGCCCTGGCAGGATCGGGCCCAGAGCACACGGCACCTCTAGAAATGGGACCTGGGTTTTTAACAATCTGAGCTCGCTTTGAATGTCAGATTTCTGTGTAGCTTGAATAGCCCACCTAGGACCCTGGCTACATGCAGGGGAGGGGTTCCCAAGCTACCTAGTGCTGCCTGCCCTCCAGCCCCGTCACTGAGTCACCACGACAGCCCAGTTGAGTCCTCTGCCACTGCACAGAGCATCTGCAAATGGAAACAGCTCGCAGCCAATTCCCCTTCACTTCACATTTTACAGATAGTGAAACCTGCCAACGTACCCAATTCCTGCTAGAGGGGAACCGCTGACACCAGAGGTCTTCACCCAAAAGGACAAGGAGTCATCGGAGAGGTTGCATGGGCAGCAGGCAGTATCTGTTCAGACAGGGAGGGAACTGTCTTTATGAAGCATGTCTGCACATTTCCTTGGGGCCACCTGGCCATTAGGGAACCTCAGCTGCTTGGCTTAGTGTGCACCAGCTTTCACCCCCATCACGGCCAAGGGCAAATTGCAGGAGGCCAAATCACAGGGGACGTGTGGTGATCCTACCCAACAGGACAGCAGTACCAGCCCTGCTGCAGGCTCTGTTCCTGGAATCTGGGTTTGTCGTCACTGTTCATATGGTTCCGATTAGTCACATGGCTACCTTGGGTGCAGCCGAGTGGTAACGACGATGCTGTCACAGCTGTGATCTTGCTGAAATAATAATAAATAATGATAATAATAATATAGATATAGATTCAGATTTCTCCCCAGCAGCCCCCTGTCCTGCATTGCAAACCTAAGGGGCAGCCAGGGAAGGAAGATTCCACAAGGCTCCCTACCGGGAAAATTCCCTCAGATTGTTCTCATAGGAGAGGTCCCTTCCCTTTTCCCTGGGGAATAAACAGTGACCCCCAGAATCCAGGGATCCTCAAAGCGAGGTACAGATCTCAGTGATCCACTGATAGCTAGGCCCCCCACTCACAATCTCTGTGCCTCCACAACTGCTCTAGGACCCTCTCCAGCTCCCTGCTAGCACAGGTTCATCAGAGATGTGCTACCAGGACCTGTCACAGTAGCCACTGCCCACAGGATCTGCTGAAGGGGTGTTGTACAGGGTGCAGGGGGCTGCACAGAGATATGAAGGCTGGTTAGAGTAGCAGATGGGCACAATACCCCAGCCCTAAACTGGTTGGGAAGTTTAGACCTTTCCATACCCAGTGTGCAGCCATAGACTCCGTCGGTGCAACCTTCATTTATGTTACGAGGACGAGGCAGATGAAAAACCTCCAATTTCTTTTGGGGGTCCATGCAGCTGGGAAGCATCATGACAGCTGAGCTTTCAGAGAAAAATGATCCATTTTGTATGAAACCTCACCCCCCAAAAAGGATGAAAAGGAAATATTTTAGTTTGAGTCAAAAATTTTCGGGGGGGGGGGGGGCTCTGTTTTCCAGTCCAGCTCTAGCTCAGCCCATGACCTCTGTCCCTCGTGCTATAGAATTATGACCCTAGGTGGCAGCACTCGCCCGCCCCATCAGCTTCTTACACAGAGCAGCCCCTGAAGGTCTGCTAGGGTGGCTATATCAGCAGAGGGAACCCCTCGAAAAGGCTGGTCTGCAGTAGTCCCTCCATGAGTAGAACAATTTAGGAACAGAAGAACAGCCATATTTGTTCAGACCATTGTTCCATCTAGCCCAGTGTCCTGCCTTCTGACGATAGCCTGTACATTCTTCACAGTGAACGAACAAAACAGAGCAATTATCGAGTGATCCACATGCTGTCATCTGCTCCCAGTTTCCAGCAGTCAGAGGGTTAGAGACACCCAGAGGATGGGGCTGTATCCCTGACCATCTTGACTAACAGCTATTGATGGACGTCTCCTCCATCAACTTACCTAATTCTTTTTGGATCAGTTATACTTTTAGCCTTCACAGCATCCCTTGGTAGTGTGTTCCTCATGCTGACTGTGTGCTGTGTGCAAAAGTAATTTCTTTTGTTTGTTTCAAACCTGCTGCCTATTAACTTCATTAGGTGACCCCTTATTCATGTGAAGGGGTAAATAACACTTCCTGATTCACTTTCTTCACACCACTCATGATTAGGCCTCTATCATATCCCCGCTTACTCATTTCTTTTCCAAACTTAACAGTCCCAGTCTTTTTAATCTATCTTCATATGGAAGCAGTTCCATACCCCAAAAATTTTGATGCCCTTCTCTGTATTTTCCCGTTGAAATATATATATTTTTTTAGATGGGGCAACCGAAACTTTAAAAAATGTTTAAGTTGTGGGTATACCATGGATTTATATGGGGCTATATGATATGTTCTGTCTCATTACCAATCCCTTTCTTAATGATTTCCAAAATTCTGTTAGCTTTTTTCACTGCAGCTGCACATTGAGCGGATGTTTTCAGAGAACTATCCACAATGACTCCAAGATCTCTTTCTTGAGTGCACTGCAGAGGATGTGAGGGAGATTCCCACACCTGAGCCATTCTTTTTAGGTGACAGATGTGAGGAACTGTCCCACATTGAGGTGTCAATAGAGGTGGTTTTGAAACAAACTGACAAATTAAACAATATTAAATCATATGACCAGATGTTATTCACCGAAGAGTTCTGAAGGAACTCGAACACCAAACTGCAGAACTACTAACGGCTTAGTATGTAATCTATCACTTATATCAGCCTCTGTACAAGATGATTGGCAGATAGCTAATGTGCTTGTGATTTTTAAACAAGGCTCCAGAGGCTTTCCTGGCAATTACAGGCCAGAAAGCCTAACTTAAGTAACAGGCAAATTGGTTGACACTCTAGTAAAGAACAGAATAATTAGACAAATAAATGAACACGATTTGTGGGGGTAGAATCAACATGCCTTTTCAAAGGGAAATCATGCCTCACCAATCTATTACAATTCTTTGAGGGGGTGAACAAAGATGTGGTCAAGGGTGATCCAGGGCATATAGTGTACTTGGACTTTCAGAAAGCCTTTGACAAGGTCCCTCACCAAAGGCTCTTAAGAAAAGTAAGCAGATATGGGGTAAGTTATGGGGAAATGTCACACAACAGGTTCTCTCCTGTATCAGCAACTGGTTAAAAGCTAGGAAACAAAGTGTAGGACTAAATGGTCAGTTTTCAGAAGGGAGGGAGAGGTAAATAATTTTGTACCCCAGGAGTCTGTACTGGGACCAGTGCTGTTCCACATATTCATCAATGATCTGGAAAAGGGGGTAAAGAGTGAGGTGGCAAAATTTGCAGATGATACAAAATGCAGTGCATCATCTTCCTTGAGTACACCTTTAGCACCTCAATCATCCAGGGGTCCCACTTATGGTTTTGCAAGCTTACTGGTGTACTCTGAAAAAAAAATTGTTGTTAATTTTTGTAACTTTTGCTTTGGAACTAGGTATGCAGTATCGCCCAGCCCCATTCAGCAAGTATGGTCAATCACCTAAAAACAATAATGAGATTGATTTAAAAATAAGTATATTTCTAAATATCATTATATGAGTTTCTTTTCCATTTTCCTTTGGTTTCTGAGCCATTGGGGCCACCTGTTTCAGGTTTTCTGCAACTGACTTTTTAAAAGAAACTTTTTTTCAGAAAACTGAAATCTCAGATTCCCGCACAGTCACTTGATCCGAGAAGTTGGGGTTTTAAGAAAGACAGGAAATAGCACGAGACTTCCAGCAAAATCCCAAGAGGTGCTGTTGCTGGCCATATCTCAAGCAGGGCACCCACAAACGAAAGCACTGAGGGTTACTTAGTGGATGTTTCTGGTCACATAGTCCATCAGTGGCAGAGATGCTGTTTCCCTCTGCACTGGCCTACAAAGTCTCCTCTTTTAAGGAACAGGGTTACACCACAGATAGCCGGACATAACAGTGACTGTCTTGCAGATTCACTGGTGTACGGGCTGGATCACAGAAACTCCCCTGGGGCTGCCAACTGATGTGTCAAGACTACTTCTGCCCCTGCTTTCCTGCCTTCCCAGCTTGGGACTTCAGTGCCCTGCCTGGTTTGAGCCAGACCCGCTAGCCTGCTGCAAACCCAGACCCAGAACCACATCCCCTAACAGCTGTAGGCTTAACTTGAAGCAACTTACAGAAGTGTTCTTGTCTTTAGCACTCAGATGCCCAACTCCCAATGGGGTCTAAACCCCAAATAAATCCATTTTACCCTGTATAAAGCTTATACAGGGTAAACTCATAAATTGTTTACGCTCTATAACACTGATAGAGAGATATGCACAGCTGTTTGCCCCTTCCCCCTGGTATTAATACATACTCTGGGTTAATTAATAAGTAAAAAGTGATTTTATTAAATACAGAAAGTAGGATTTAAGTGGTTCCAAGTAGTAACAGACAGAACAAAGTGAAGCACCAAGTAAAATAAAATAGAACATGCAAGTCTATGTCTAAGAAACTGAATACAAATAAAACCTCACCAGTTCCAGTAAGCTTCCTTTTACAGACTAGTCTCTTTCTAGTCTGGGTCCAGAAATCACTCTCATCGCCCCCCTCCCCCCCCCTCCCCCCCCGTAGCTACTGTCCTTTGTTCCAGTTTCTTTCAGGTATCCTTGGAGGTGGAGAGGCTCTCCCTTTAGCCTGCTGAAGACCCAATGGAGGGGTCTCCCAGGGGGTTAAATAGACTTTTCTCTTGTGGGGTCCTCCTCTCTCCTATGCAAAGTCCAGCTCCAAGATGGAGGTTTGGAGTCACCTGGGCCAGTCACATGTCCATGCATGACTCAGTTTTTACCAGCCAAGCCACATTCCTGGGAAGGCTCAGATGTGGATTGGCATCTTCAAGTTCATTGTTGGCTTAAGTGGTTTTTGATTGGGCACTTAATTTGCACTTTTCTCAAGAAGCTGACCTAATGCTCTATGAGGCTAGTTAAAATCAAGCCAGTACACAGCCAATATTCATAACTTTGAATACAAAAATGATACATGCATACAAATAGGATGAATACATTCAGTAGATCATAACCTTTACAGAGATATGTTACATGGCATATGTAGCCTAAAACATATTCCAGTAATGTCACATATATTCCATAAAGCCTTATGGGAGGCACCGTCACAACTGGTTCCTCAGATACAGCTCATAGGGACTCCTCCACCTGTTCCGGCATGAGACATGAATGTGCCAGGTAAACAAGGACATACACATTTTTACTAGAAAGGGGAGTGACCGAAGCCCAGTTCCAAATGCCTGCTGCTAGCTCACTATGGGACCCAAGCAACCCCCTCCCCCAGATCCAGCTACCCCCAAACTTGTTGATATTGGAAGTTTAGATGCAGGGTGTGAGATCTATCCAGTGCTAGAGCGGCTCTCAGTGCTCATGGAGCAGGTGGGAGATCAGGATCAGCCCGAGGGGCAGCCCAACAGGGCTCTGTTTGGCCAGGCAACACTCTTCAAATCCTACGCTTTCTGAAAGCACGTCCTGATTCCCCTTCTTACTGCCGAGCTGCAGGAGGGGCCCAGAACTCCCTCATCAAAGGGTGCTGTGCTAATCATAGAAGTTTAGAGTTTGAAGAAACCTCAAGAGGTCATGTGGTCTGTCATAAATATAAGGGCAAGGGTAACAACCCTTATGTATGCAATAGCATAAAATCTCTCCTGGCCAGAGGTACGGAATCCCCTTACCTATAAAGGGTTAATCAGTTCAATTAACCTTGTTGGCACCTGACCAGAAGGACCAATGGGAAAAGAAGATACTTTCAAATCTGCGGGGTTAGGGGGAGGTTTTATTTGTGCTCTCATCGTTTGTTTCCTCTCAGACAAAGAGAGGGACTAGGGCAGGGAAAACAAACATCTCCTAAAAACATACCTGAAATGAGCATCTAAGATTACAAAAAATTTAAGTAAGCAAGGAAATGCATTAGATTATCTTTTGTTTTAGCTTGTGAATTTTCCCTATGCTAAGAGGTAATTTTATTCCTGTTTTGTAACTGGGAAGCAGAGTCAGGGAGGAATCCTCTGTGTTTTAAATCTTTTTATTTACCCTGTAAAGTTATCTTCCATCCTGATTTTGCAGGTGTGATTCTTTTACTCTTTTTTTAAATAAAGTTCTTCTTTTAAGAACCTGATTGATTTTCAATGTCCTAAAAACAGAGGGATTTGGTCTGTGCTCACTTTATAACCTATTGGTTAGTATATTATTCCAAAGCCTCCCCAGGAAAGGGGGTGAAGGGGCTTGGGGGATATTTTCAGGGGGATAGGGCTCCAAGTGACCCCTCCCTGAATGTTTGTTTAAATCACTTGGTGGTGGCAGCAATACCGTTCAAGGACAAGGGAAGGAATTTGTGCCTTGGGGAAGTTTTTAACCTAAGCTGGTGGAATACAGGCTTAGGGGTCTTTCATGCGGGTCCCCACATCTGTACCCCAGAGTTCAGAGTGGGGAGGGAACCCTGACATGGTCCAACCCCCTGCTCAAAGCAGGACCAATCCCAACTAAATCATCTCAGCCAGGGCTTTGTCAAGCCAGGCCTTAAAAACCCCTAAGGATGGAGATTCCACCACCTCCCTAGGTAACCCATTCCAGTACTTCACTACCCTGCTAGTGAAATATCCAAGCTAGGCCTCCCGCACTGCAACTTGAGACCATTGCCCCTTGTTCTGCCCTCTGCCGCCACTGAGACAAGCCGAACTCCATCCTCTTTGGAACCCCCCTTCGGGTAGTTGAAGGCTGCTATCAAATCCCCCCTCACTCTTCTCTTCTCCAGACTAAATAAGCCCAGTTCCCTCAGCCTCTCTTCAGAAGTCATGTGCCCCACCTCCCTAATGATTTCTGTTGACCTCCACTGGACATTCTCCAATTTGTCCACCTCCTTCCTGTAGTGGGGGGCCCAAAACTGGACACAATACTCCAGATGTGGCCTCACCAGTGCCGAATAGAGGGGAATAATCACCTCCCTCAATCTTCTGGCAATGCTCCTACTAATGCAGCCCATTATGTCGTTAGCCTTCTTGGCAACAAGGGCACACTGCTGACTCATATCCAGCTTCTTGTCCACTGTAATCCCCAGGTCCTTTTCTGCAGAACTGTCACTTAGCCAATCCGTCCCCGCCTATAGAGGTGCATGGGATTCTTCCATCCTAAGTGCAGGAATCTGCACTTGTCCTTGTTGAACCTCATCAGATTTCTTTTGGCTCAATCCTCCGATTTGTCTAGGTCACTCTGGACCCTATCCCTACCCTACAGCATCTTCTACCTCTCTCCACACCTTAGTGTCACCCGCAAACTTGCTGAGGGTGTATCCATCCCATCATCTAGATCAGTAATGAAGATGTTGAGCAAAAGCGGCCCCAGAACCGACCCCCAGGGCACTCCGCTTGATACTGGCTGCCAACTAGACATCAAGTCTTTGATCACTACCCACTGAGCCTGACAGCCAGATTTCTATCTTCCTTATAGTCAATTCATCCAGTCCATGCTTTTTTAACTTGCTGGCAAGAATACTGTGGGAGACCGTATCAAAAGCTTTGCTAAAGTGAAGATATATCACATCCACCACTTTCCCCATATCCACAGAGCCAGTCATCTTATCATCGAAGGCAATTAGATAGGTGAGGCATGACTTGCCCTTGGTGAATCCATGTTGACTGTTTCTGATCACCTTCCTCTCCAAGTGTTTCAAAATGGATTCCTTGAGGACCTGCTCCATGATTTTGCCTGGGATTGAAGAGAGGCTGATCAGTCTGTAGTTCCCTGGATTCTCCTTCTTCACTTTTTTAAAGTTGGGCACTATATTTGCCTTTTTCCAATCATGTGGGACCTCCCCCGATTGCCACGAGTTTTCAAAGATAATGGCCTCTCTGGCTTCCAGCCTGGCCAGTTAGCAGAGACTGAGGGGAAGAGGAGTGGACAGGGGTGGGGCAGGGGTGGGGTCCCTCTGTCCTGCTTTTGCCTTTTGAAAAGGTGCTCACCCTACACTGAATGGGCTGGGCTGGGATAGGAGCTAGCTGTGCCTCTGTGGAGGAGCAGAGGACCATTTCCACCCCTTTGCATTGCTGGGGCAGCACCAACAGAGTGAACGGGGAGGGAACCTAGGTCTGAGTCTCTTGCCAGCACTGCTGTGTGTCAAACCGTCACTAGCACATGCAGATCTACTCTGGCTAAGGAGCATTACAGTCCGATGTGGGTGAACTCAGCAGGTGTGCAGTGTGCAGAGGCATCAATGGGGGCGGGGCTGACTGAATGGCTTCTCCTAGGGTTCCTGTGTTAATCATGTCTCTGACAAGACACCGTCACAAGCACCTGGCTGAAGGCATAAGGGAAGGGTGGGTGTCCGTGCCCCTTGAATGGCCCTGTCCACACCTGGTGCAGTGCCCATGGTTCACGAAGAACCCAGGGTGCTCAGGAAGGGCCAGGATTGTGATTGCAGAACAGCTTTGCAGCTTTTTCATAGCCCTTGGATGTTTAACCACAGACGGGACAGAGACAGGCCAGGTGCAATGGGAAACAACATCCACATCCCTTCTCTTTATTGACTGCATTGACATAAATTTTAAGGTCACAGCAGCGACCGGTACAGATCTTAATGGGGCAAAATCCCACCGGACCCCTGGCTCTCCACGGACTCAGTCACTTTGTAAATGCTGCTGCCTGCCTTGGCCTCCTTCCCCCAGTGCACTGTCCTCCCACATCAGTGCCTCTCAGCTAGCCCCAGGCCTTAGACCCCATCTGAACCTCTCCCTACAGAGTGAAGATTAGTAACTCACGGCGGCTCAGGTGTAAGGGTCCAGGTGGCCTGTGTTTGTCTCTCATGTCACCAGCACTGGAGCCGGGTGATGAACTAACCGTTCATTTGACGAATGCCCGCATTATCCTCTCACGGAGGTGTTTGCTTTTCACACTGTACACAATTGGGTTAATCAGGGGTGGGACCAGCAGGTAGATGTAACCCATGAGAATCTGAAGTAAGGGAGAAGAGCCCTTCCCGAATCTGTGTATCACAGACAGGCCGACCATTGGTGTGTAGAAGAGCAGGACGGCGCAGAGGTGGGAGACGCAGGTGTTCAGGGCCCTGAAGCGCTGTGCATGAGAGGCGAGTCTTAGCACTGTTTTGAAGATCATTGCATATGATAGCAGGATAAGCAGCGAGTCCAAACCCACCGTGGAGACTATTATGAACAAGCCATAGATGCTGTTGATGGTGATGTCTGAACAAGCCATCTTCATGACGTCCTGGTGCAGGCAGTAGGAATGGGAGAGGACATTGGCTCGACAGTATCGGAACCGTTTTAGGAGAAAGGGGACCGGGAACACTACGGATACTCCTCTTAGCACACACACCAGTCCCATCTTAGCTATTCTCTGCATGGTTAGGATAGAAGCATATCTCAGCGGGTCATAGATCGCAACAAAACGGTCAAAGGCCATCAACAGGAGCACAGAGGATTCAATGAACGAAAGTGAGTGGATGAAGAAGAGCTGAGCAAAACAGGCACTGAGGCTGATTTTCCTAGAGTTAAACCAGAATACACCCAGTATCGTCGGTATGGTGGCTATTGATAAGCCAAGGTCTGTTATTGCCAACATGGAAAGGAAAATGTACATGGGCTCATGGAGGCTTGGATCAGTTTTTATAATGAACAGAATGACTGAATTTCCTACTATTGAAATAACATACATTAAACACAAGGGGACAGAGATCCAGAGATGGACGGCTTCCTGCCCAGGTATCCCGGTGAGAAGGAACACCGCAGAGTTGAATTTGGTGTCATTGAGAGCTGACATAATCCAAGAAGTTTTGAACTTTCCTTCCTGAAAGGAAAGAGAACAGGAGACTAGATGATATTCTGCTCTCAGTGCAAGTCTAGAGATTCCCAAGAGCTCAAGGAAGATCAGCAAAAATATAGTCTTTGATTTACATTGATAGGAAGACAGGCACTGCCAGACTGGATCAGCTCTGTAGTCCAAATATCCCAGTATCCAGTGGCCAGCTACATATGTTTCAATGGAAGGTGGAAGAAGCCCTGCAATAGGCAGCTCTGAGATAACCTGCTCCCAGGGAAAGTTTCCCCAGAACCCACTACTTAGCCATAGTTTGTGGTGCAAATCAAGAAGGTTTAGAGCCCTTCCAAGACTTTTTAAAAAGAAATCTCACTGGTACTTATAAAAATCCAGTCCCTCTTTGAATCCTGCTAATCTCTTGGCCCCATTGATATCTACTTAAGCACTGTGTGATTTTACAATTGTGACCTTCACACAGACTCAATTTCTGGCCCTCCACTTCTGAGTGTGGCCCACTGTATCATGACATGTGTAGAAACACATGGCAAGTGCATGGTGAAAATGGACATTGTATTTATCTGTCCTGAATTGAAACTATTCATAAACATGTTTCATAGACTCATTGTATATTTTCTCCACCCCTGAGAGTCCAAATTATGCCACTGCCTCTTGGCAACGTTTTTAGGACCAGGTTCTGAATTCTGTGGGGTCTCCTCTGAGATTCCGTGGGGTCTCTTTTTGCACAGCCCCTAGCAGGATCGGGCCAGAGCACATGGCACCTCTAGAAATGCGACTCCTTGACAAATCCTGACTTGGGGCACTGGAGTTTTAACACTCCGAGTTTGCTTTGAGTGTCAGATTTCTCTGTAGCTTGAATAACCCAGCTTGGAGCATGGGCAGATGTAGGGGAGGGGTTCCCAAGCAATGTAGTGCTGCCTGCCCTCCAGCCCCGTCACTGAGTCACCCCGATAGCCCAGCTGAGGCCTCTGCTGCTGCACAGAATATCTGCAAATGGAAACAGCTCACAGCCAATTCCCCTTCACTTCGCATTTTACAGATAGTGAAACCTGCCAACGTACCTAATTCCTGCTAGAAGGGGAGCCGCTGACACCAGAGGTTTTCACCCGAAAGGACAAGGAGCCATCAGAGAGGTTGCACGGGCAGCAGGCAGTATCTGTTCAGATAGGGAGGCAACTGTCTTTATGAAGCATGTCTGCACATTCCCTTGGGGGCCACTTGGCCATTAGGGAAGCTCAGCTGCTTGGCTCCGTGTGCACCAGCTTTAACTCCCGTCATGGCCAATGGTAAAGTGCAGGAGGCCAAATCACAGGGGATGTGTGATGATGGTACCCAACTGGACTGCAGCAGAAGCCCTCCCACAGGCTCTAGTTTCGGAATCCGGGCTTGTCATCACTGCATGTATGGTTCTGATTATTCACAGGGCTACCTCGAGGGCGGCCGAGGGGTAACAATGATGCTGTCACAGCTGTGATCTTGCTGAAATAAAATAGAATAATAATAATATAGGACCAGATTTCTCCCTGGCAGCCCCCTTTCCTGCATTACAAACCCAGGGTGCAGGCCAGGAAGGGGAGATTCCACATGGCTCCCTACCTGGGAATTTCCCTCGCATCATTCAAGGAGGGGGGTTCCCTTCCTTTCTCCCTGAGGACTGAAAAGGGGACCCAGGGTCCAGGGATCCCCATAGTTAGACACAAATCTCAGTGATCCCCTGGTAGCTAAGCCCACCCAACCACAATCTCTGGCCCTCCACAACTGCTCTAGGACCCTCTCCAGCTCCCGGCTAGCAGTGGTTCATCAGAAATTTTCTACCAGGGCCTGTCACAGTAGCCTCTGCCTGCAGGATCTGCTGAAGGGGGTGTTGTACCGTGTGGAGGGGGCTGCACAGAGATGGGATAACTGGGATCCAGGCAGCTTCAGCTGGGCATCATCATGGCAACTTAGCACTCAGAGAAAAAATGATCTGCTTTCTATGAAAACTCACCCTCACCCCCCAAAAATGGATGAAAAGGGAAAGATTTTATTTGGGTCAATATTTTTCATGGGGGAGAAAACCTCTCTTTTCAGCCCAGCTCTAGCGCCTATCACTCATGTTACAAGACCACGCCCCTAGGTGGCAACACTAGCCCCCATCGGCCTCCCACACAGAGCAGCCCCTGGATATCTGCCAGGGTGGGGCTATGCCAGCTCTATAACAGAGGGAGCACCTGATGATCAGAGGTTTAGAGACATCTAGAGCATGGGGCTCTGTCCCTGACTATCTTGGCTAATTGCTATTTATGCACTTCCAGGAACTTACCTAATTCTTTTTGGATCCGTTATAGTTTTGGCCCTCACAACACCTCGTGGCAATGAGCTCCACAGGCTGTGCATTGTGGGAAAAAGTGCTTTCTTTTGTTTGTTTTAAACCTGCAGCCTATTAAATTCATGGGTGACCCCTGGCTCTTGTGAAGGGGTTAATAACACATCCATGCTTACTTCCTCCACATCACTCATGATTTTGTAGACCTCTATCCTATCCCCCCTTTGCCGTCTCTTTTCCCAGCTGAACAGTCCCGATCTTTTTAATCTCTCTTCTTCTGCTAGCAGTTCCATACCTCTACATATCTTTTTGTTACTCCTCTCTGTCCTTTTCCTAATTCAAATGAATCTTTTTTGAGATGGGGCAACCAGAACTGCACACAGTATTCAAGGTGTGGGAATACCATGGATTTATATAGAGGCAATATATTTTCCATCTCTTTATTTAAGCCTTTCTTAATGGTTCCGAACATTCTGTTCACTTTTTTGACTGCTGCGGGACATTGAGCAGAAGTTGTCAGAGAACTATCCACAATGACTCCCAGATCTCTTTCTTGAGTGGTAACAGCTAATGTGGAGCCACCATTTTGTATGTTTAGTTGGGATGATGTTTTCCAGTGTGCATTACTTTGCACTTATCAACACTGTCAAGGCTGATTCCCCACTCTGGCACTTTGAGTGCAGAAGGTGGGGGCCCGCAAGGACTTTCAAAATTAATCATTGCCACTTCAGGCTTGTATTAAACTCCCAAGGTTACAGATGCCCCTGGCTTTGGGTCGTAGTGCTGCCACCACCCAAGTGCAGAACCCCTTTGTGAGCCCAGGAAGACGCACTTGGGAATTCCTTCCTGTGGGGTACCCTCAAGCCCTTTCACCTCCCCTCTAGGGAAGAGCCGAGAAAAGGAAAAGAAAAAGAAATCAGCTGTTTCCACCAGCTGAACCTGGAACCCTTTGTTCCTCTTAGTAGCTAAATGAAAAACACGTGCACAGACCTCTTTACCTCATAAGACATAGGGATCCAATCATGTTCTTAAAAAAGGTAAATTTTATTTTACAAAAAGAAAGAAAACACATCTGGATAATCAGGCTGTTGCTAGATATTAAAGGAGCAACTGACAAGGATTAAACACCAAGAATGGCTTTCTTGGGGTCCAGCTTAAAGGTTACAAAAGAAAACAAAGGTACCTGTGTTAGCACAGAGAATCCACAAGCCCAAAATTAAGAGGTAAACCTCACTGCGTCGAGCTAAACATTTTCTGTCCTATTTATAGATCTGTAGTTCCAAATGAGCAATTCTAGGTATAAATGATGAATTTTTATACCTGGCCCAAGCTTCTTACAGCATACCTGCTGCTCTGTCTCTACAGCCGGGAGAACAAACACAGACACAGAGGGGAAGGTTTTTTGTCCCATTTTTAAAAGTTTCTAGTCTTCCCATTGGCTCTTTTGGCCAGGTGCCAACTCACTTCCTCTTACCTAAGCATTTCAGTGAGATTTCTTAACCCTTTACAGGCAAGGCAAGTAGAATACCACTACTAAGAAGGATTTCTATAGCTAACTGACTGGCTGGCTGGCCATAATGGGTGCTTCCCCCCACCCCCCGCCTCATTTACCACAAACACTGAATTTTATCTGCAATTTTTTTGCCCAGTTGCAAAGTTTTGTGAGATCCCTTTGTAACTCTTTGCAGTCTGCTTTGGACTTAACAATCTTGAGTAATTTTGCATCATCTGCAAATTTTGCCACCTCACTGTGTAAGTCCTTTTCCAGATAATTTATGAATATGTTGAATAGAACTGGTGCCACTACTGACCACTGGGGGACACCACTATTTACCTCACTCCCTTTGGAAATCTGACCATTTAGTTATACCCTTTGTTTCCTATCTTTTAACCAGTTACTGATCCAGGAGAGAACCTTCCTTCTTACCCCATGACAGCTTACTTTTCTTAATAGCCTTTGGTGAGGGAACTTGTCAAAGGCTTTCTGAAATCCAAGTACACTATATGCCATGGATCACCTTTGACCACATTTGTTCCCCCTCTCAAAGAATTCTAATAGATTGGTGAGGCATGATTTCCCTTTGAAAAGCTGTGTTGATTCTACCCCAACAAATCATGTTCATCTATGTGGTTGATAATTCTGTTCTTTACTAGAGTTTCATCCAATTTGCTTGGTACTGAAGTTAGGCCTGTATTGCCAGTATCACCTCTGGAGCCTATTTTAAAAATCACCATCACACCTGATGTGCACAGGAAGCTCTTTTTCCCTAAGCTTGTTACATTTCCCTCTAAGAATATAGTCTGCACCATCAAAGGGGGTCCCGCCCCTCCCAGTTTGAGACCCTCTGGACTAGATAACCTATTCGCTCCTTCTGGCCTTCAATTTTATGATTCTCTGAATCATTGTCTTGAGTGGATCTTTACCTTGGCTGCAACTTGAACAAGTTGCTATTCTGAATATTGAAAGGAACTCAAGAATAGTTGTTCGTCGAGAAGAATTGGTATTGTCACAGTAAAACAAGGATATATGGTCCCTTTACCCTCCTGTCTTTGGGGGAATCTCATAATTGTTCCACTCTTTGAACTGGGAACAATACCCCATCTATGCTAAATGCTTCTCACCATGCAGGTCTGACTACATTCCTCAGTCTCTTCCCTTCGGGTGCTTGTGACCAGCGTTATAGTCACCCCAGCCTCCCTATAACAAATAGGTTTATTAACAAGCAGAAAATAGCGTTAGGAAAAGTGGTTAAAAAATAACAGGCAGCTGTCATATGTCTACACTCATCTGTTTCTTGTATCACTGCAAGCTAAGTTAGACAGGTTTGCTCTGGAGATACAGGAACAGAACTGGCCCAACTAACATTCTTCTGGGATGTCAAGGAGCTCCTGGTACCCAGCCTATTTCCCCTGTGTCCCTGAGAGCATCTTCCAATCAGTTTGCCCCTTTCTTGTGGAAGCAGCCTTTGCTGAAACCTCTGTGAGCCTGGGCCCAGTCACCATAGTTCTGAGCCATGGCCATGTTACAGGGCCAAATTGTGAAGCTGACCTTTGTGCTCAGACAGCTTTCTCCCAGCCAGATGTCTAAGATGAGGCCCCCGTGTCTGTTGCTCCATTTTTTGACAGTTAGACCCCATGACACTCCAAATCTCACCTCAGACACAAGTCCAGTAACTGTGCTGAACCTCCCAGCCATCCCGTGACGCTCCAACACTCCCTCATAAATCCACAACCTATCCCTCACTGTTACCCCTGAGTACCCCCATATCTGCCACACACACCAAGGGGCTGGACTCATGGGGCTTCCCAGAAGCAGCTGTCAAAGGAGGCTGTGGTAAGAGGCCTTTTATAGACCAATGTCAGAGGTGTTGCTCTCTGGAACCCTCACACAGCCCTGAGCTTAGGGTCTCAGAGTATCTGAGCACCTTGAATGTATTTATCCTCTCACTAGCGCTGTGATGCCCCACCTCCTGCCTCATCCTTTCACACCAGGCCCTTCCCTCTAATCCTCCACTTCCAGCAAGACTCCTATCACTGGCTAGGCAGGTCAGAGGTGCCCTGGGAGCCCAGACTGCTATAGGGAGCCTGGACTCTCCACCTTCCCTAGGGGGTGCATACTGGGGGCTGGGGACACAGCCTGGGAACACATTTTGGGCCCTTCAGGCTAATACCGAGGACAGGTGGAGGGTCTGGGGCTCCTCACAGTGGCTCTGGATCCCTGAGAAGCTCATACCATGGCCCGGCTCTGGCTTCTCTCCGGAAGCGAGGGTGGAGTCTCAGGCAAAGAGGAGGAGCAGGAGTGGGGTGTTGGGGGAAGGACTGGGGCAGAGAGAGGGGCCTCAAATAAGAAGAGTGGCATAGTTGGGGGTCACAGAGGTGATGGGGATTCTGCATGTGTCCCGCTTTTTCCTTTTGAAAAGGTGGTCACCATACAGTGAATGGGCTGGGCTGGGATAGGAGCTAGCTGTGCTTCTGTGTGGGAGCTGAGTCCCATTTCCACCCCTTTGCATTGCTAGGGCAGCACAAACAGAGGGGACAGGGAGGGAATCTGGGTCTGAGTCTCTTGCCAGGACTCTTGTGTGTAAGACTCTCATTGACACACAACTTTTTGAATGTATTTATCCTCTCACCACCTCTGTGAGGCAGGGCAGAGCTATTATCCACCTCTACAGAGACCATACTGGGTCAGACCAAAGGTCCATCTAGCCCAGTATCCTGTCTTCAGACAGTGGCCAGTGCCAGGTGCCCCAGAGGGAATGAACAGAACAGGTCATCATCAAGTGATCCACCCCAGTTGCCCATTCCCAGCTTCTGGCAAACAAAGGCTAAGAACACCATCCCTGCCCATCCTGGCTAATAGCCATTGAGGGACCTATCCTCCATGAATTTATCTAGTTCTTTTTTGAATCCTGTTATAGACTTGGCCTTCACAACATCTTGTGGGTTCCAGGAATAGCGGCTCCAAGAAGCAGTCATTTAAGGTGTCAAGAAACTTTATCTCTGCATCCCGTCCTGAAGTGATATGCACCCAGTCAGTATGGGGACAGTTGAGATCCCCCATTATTATTATTGATTTTTTTATTTTAATAGCCTCTCTAATCTCCCTGAGCATTTCACAGTCACTATCACATCCTGGGTAGGTGGTCGGTAATGTATCCCTACCGCTATATTCTTATTATTAGAACATGGAATTTCCACCCATGGAGATTCTATGGTACAGTTTGGTTCATTTACGATTTTTACTTCATTTGCCACTCCCTCACCAGCATGACCTATTCCAATATATTTTGTACCCTGGTATTACTGTGTCCCATTGATTATCCTTATTCCACCAAGTTTCTGTGATGGCTATTATATCAATACCCTCATTTAATACGAGGCACTCTAGTTCACCAATCTTATTATTTAGCTTTATCCATTACATGATGTATTTGAATGGGCCTTTTTTTTTTCATTTGATTGTTTCTCAACAGATCCTACCTGTATTTTATCATCTTCCATCCTCTCCTCTGTACTAGGACATAGAGAATCTACATTACTCTATCCTCCCTAACGGATGTTGCTGTCCAAACAACGTGCTCCTCTGCAACTGTCAGCTTTCCCCCAGCCCTTAGTTTAAAAACTGCTCTACGACCTTCTTAATGTTAAGCGCCAGCAATCTGCTTCCATTTTGGCTTAGGTGGAGCCTATCCTTCCTCTATAGGCTAACTCATTCACAACCGTTTCCCCATTTCCTAATAACACATGCAGCACTGCTCTGCCTCGGTGGCATTACAGTCAGATGGGGGTGGACTCATCAGGTGCGCAGTGCGCAGTCATCAGTGAGGGAGGAGCTGCTTTAATCATGTCTCTGACACGACTCAGTCACATGCACCTGGCTGAGGGCAGAGGGAAAGGGGGGTGACTGTGTCACTTAAATAGCTCCTGAGCACAGCTGTTGCAACACTCATGGGTCAGGCAGTACCCAGATCGCTCAGGAAGGGCGAGGACTGGAACAGCAGAACGGCTCTCAGCTTTTTCCCTGGCTCATGGATGTTTAACCAGAGACGGAACAGTGACAGGTCAGGTATAATGGGGAACAACATCCACCTCCCTTCTCTTTATTGACTCTATGAAGAGGAATTCTGAGGTCGGAGCAGGCAACGATACAGCTCTTTATAAGCAAACATCACACTGGTCCACTGGCTCTCCATGAACACAGACACAATGTAAAAACTGCTACCTGCCTTGGTCTCCTTCCCCCAGTGTGCTAGCCTCCCTCACCAGCCCCTCTCCCATTCTTCCAGGCCTTATACCCCATCTGAACCTCTCTTTACAGAGTGCAGTTCAGTAGATCATGTCATCTCGGATGTAAGGTCCTGAATAGAATGGGTGGCCGTGGCCCGTGTTTTTCATCTCCCATGTCACTGGCCCTGGAGCCAAGTGATGAACTGACCCTTCATTTGATGAACACCCTGATTATCCTCGCACGAAGGTGTTTGCTTTTCACGCTGTACACAATTGGGTTCATAAGTGGTGGGACCAACAGAGAGATGTAGCCCAGGAGAACCTGGAGCAATGGAGGAGAGCCCTTCCCAAATCTGTGTAGCACAGCCAAGCCAATCTCTGGTGTGTAGAAGAGCAGGACAGCACAGAGGTGGGAGACACATGTGTTCAGGGCCCTAAGGCACTCCGCGTGGGATGCGACTTTCAGCACTGTTCTGAGGATCATCACATATGAGAGAAAGATGAACAGTGAATCCAACCCCACCATGAAGACTATAAGAAAGAAACCATAGATGTAGTTGACTGTGATGTCCGAACAAGCCATCTTCATGACCTCTTGGTGCAGGCAGTAGCAATGGGAGAGGACATTGGCTCGACAATATTGGAACCGTTTAAGAAGAAAGGGGAGTGGCAATATTAGAGCCACCCCTCTTAGCACACACACCAGTCCCATCTTTCCAATTCTCGGCAGGGTTAAGATGGAAGCATATCTCAGTGGGTTACAGATAGCAACAAATCGATCAAAGGCCATCAACAGGAGTACCGATGATTCAATGAATGAAAGTGAGTGAATGAAGAACAGCTGGGCAAAACAAGCATCCAGACTGATCTCCCTAGAGTTAAACAAGAATATACCCAGTGTTGTAGGCATGGTGGATATCGATAAGGCAAGGTCTGTGACGGCCAACATGGAAAGGAAAATGTACATGGGCTCATGGAGGCTCGGATCTGTTTTTATAATGAACAGAATGACTGAATTTCCTACTATCGAAATAATATACACTAAGCAGAAGGAGATAGAGATCCAGATAGGGACGTCTTCCTGCCCAGGTATCCCGGTGAGAAGGAACACTGCAGAGCTGAATTTGGTGTCATTGACAGCTGACATAAATGTACTGGACAGGTCCAAGGAGTTTTGAAATATCCTTACTGAAAGAAAAAAAAAACCATCAGACTAGATGATATTTAACGAGACATCTTTCTGATCTCAGTGCAAATCTAGAGACTCACAGGAGCTCAAGGAAAATAAGCTAAAACATGGTCTTGGATTTATACCATCGATAGGAACATAGGCAGTGCGAGACTTGACCAGACCTGTAGTCCATCTAGCCTCGTATCCAATGCCCACTACCAGATGACTCAGAAGAAGGTGAAAGAAGCCCAGAAATAGGCAGCTATGAGATATCCTGCTCCCAAGGAAAGTTTCTCCCCAAGACCCACTAATAAGATATATATTGTAGTATAAATTAGGCAGGTTTAGAGCCCTTCTAAGAGCTTTTCTGTTAAGTCCTCACTACTGTAATTGGATTTTCTGCTTACCCATATAAACATCCAGTCTCTGTTTGAAACCTGTTAAGCTCTTGGGCCCATTGATATCTTGTGGTTGGCAGTTCCACAGCCTACTTGAGCCCTGTGTGATTTTACAATTGTGACCTTTCCTCTGACACCCTTTCTGGCCCTCCATTTTGGAGTGCGGCACATTGTACCCATGACATGTGTGTAAACACATGGCAAGTATATAGTGTTTATCTGTCATTGTATTTATCTGTCCTGCATTGAAGCTATTTGTTAATGTGTTTCCTTCATGGGCGGAGGGTAAGGCAGGCAAGGGAAGGCAGGCTGCTCTTGCTCTGGTGCTGGGGCTGGAGACTGGGAGCACATGGCTGCTCGTCCCCCGCGCTCCATGGCCGGAAAGGCTGGGGCTGTGCCGCACACTGGGAGGGGGGAGGCTGGGGAGCTTGGGGTGCTTCGGGCCTGGGGCACTAGTCTGGGGCACGGCCTGTTGCTGCGGTGGGGGGCGGCTTGGCTCTGTGGGGGGGTTGTGGAAGGGGTGTGGCCTCAGGTGGAAGGGGCGGGGCTTGGGGCTTGCCTGCCCCAGGTGGGGGTTCACCACCACCCATGGTTTCCTTGCCTAATTTTTTTATATATATATTATTTTGTCCGCTCCTCAGGTTCTATATTATGCCACTGTGTCTTTGCAGTAGAGGGATAAATTCTTAGGGTCAATTTCTTAATTCAGTAATAATGACGTCAACTGCAACACTCTAACGTAGAGGAATCCCTCCAAGAGAAGCTGAAGTGCTTTGCCTGGCCAATGTTGACTGACTCCAGGGAGTTCAATCATCCTACAGGCCTCATTTTATCCTCACAGAATCTGCATCCTCTCCCCATGCAAGGGTCTCTAGATATTTGGCAAGTTACAAGCTAACCTAGTCAGATTGCCAGGGGAGGGGTTGGCATCACAAATGGGTGAATAGTGCAAACACTAGGTTTACACTAATATCCAGTTGAGGGTGCAAGTTACTTCAGCCATGCTCATGTACGAGATGATAGGTGTAAATTACATACAACCCTTATTACACTCCCCTTTCCTGCACCTCAGCTCCACTCTTTGCTTCTTTGCTGAAACACTGACCAGCAGTTCAGTTCTCTTAGGCCTTCTTTAAAAGGTATTGCAGAGTTATTGAGTGCACGACCCTGAATATAAGTGTTAGAAACAACTTTTGGTTGGTTACCAGGAGACAGTATCATACAACTGTTCACTGAACATAGAGTTAATAACACAAACCATTGCAAACAGTATTTGGAGCACTTCTGAAATACTTTCAAAAGCTAAAACCATTAAGTAGCAAACTTACCACTCTTCCTTCCTGTAGAGATTCCAACAACTTTGGCACTGGCTTTCGATATACCTGCATGTCATGAAATTTTGGTTTGTAATATTTGTATTACAATGAAAAGTCTTGGCATAACATTTACACATCTATACTTTAGTACACACATGTGAACCCATTCTTTCCCCTCTGATCTGCTTTCAGAGATGATTTCTTAGGATAGAGAGTGACATAAAATGTAGTGTCTGTCATCTGGATTTCTTCAGAACCTGAACAGATTGCAGCATCTCAGCCCTCAGTCAGTCACTTGTCAGCAAAGAAAAGTCTAGTAGTTCATCTGTCCTTTGGTTAATAGCTGACTGGTTCTCCTCAGGTTCTGTTCTGTCAGTCTGTAGCCTGTATCCGGAGTGGTAACAGGCATTGGGGTCAGTATAAAAAATATTCATTCCCTGAGGTCTCACTCTCTAGTACATAGTAAGTCCAGCACCTGTTACTCAGCCATGATGAGGGTTTGCAGGACACAGATTTCAAAGTCAAATGCATGAGTATTCATGGAAATGGAACTTCGTTTCACACATGAAACTAGTCTATTGCTCTCTCTCTCTCTCTCTCTGTCTATGTCCTGTATCCATAGCACCCAGGAATGGCATTGGGACAGACATGGTGCTGACATGTTGGGATGTTTGCTGTAGAG